>OU026147.1:49000267-49267767 GCA_907269125.1 Eristalis pertinax
AACACGAGGAATTCAGCATCGTCTGCAATGGCACCGGTCTCCAACGATGGCCTCTAAGATCTTTAAACGTGCACAGAATGTAGGTGCACGTAAATCCAAGATTCTAATCTACCCCCAGTCCAAGTGGAATATCGAAGAAGCAGACGGGAGGAAGATAAGCTTCTAAGGTTCAAGAAAAGTTCTCGGCCAACCTCTTAGTTCAAGGATATCGAATAGTCTAAGAGTGACGCCAATCTGCACCGGATTTCGGGAAGGAGATGCGCTGTCGCGTGTTTTCTTCAATCTGGTACTGTAGAAGCTTGTGCGGCGGGGAGCTGTAAGCACGGAAGGTACTATTTTCTACAAGTATGTGCAACTGTTCGGTTACGGAGATGAAATCGACATTGTCGCGGACTTCCAAGGTGCCGCAGTGGAAGCTTTCACGGCGAATAAGCAAAAATCGTACCGTCATACACCACACAATCTGGATAGGCCAACATCGACAATTTTGAGGTAATAAATGAGTGTATGAGTCAGGCACAATGTTCCACTCTATCTAGGCGATGATTGACGAGAATTCAGCCCCCAGATTTAAACGAGGTCAAGATAGCTATGTCGACTGAAGTCAAACTAAGCTGCAGGTGGGGACGGGCATTCCCTTTTTACTGTGCCAACTATCGAGGAATATGTCTTCGTAACATCGCGTGCAAGATCTTTGCTGCCGTTTTGTGTGCCTTTTCCTGCCAAACTTGTCAGCTATGAGATAAGAGGAACTTTCGCCGTCCATCATGGCCAGTAACGAACTCACCGACAACTTCAATTTCAAAAGGAATTGAGACAAACGACGCGCTGTATTCTTCGATATCGTTCTTGAGAGGATCGTGCAAAATTCACTGGCCAACACAGGAGGCGCGATATACCAGAAGCCCATGCAATTTTTTTAGCATACGTCGACGACATTGACGTGATTGGCAGAACACAGCGAGCTGCTTCGGCTCCACAGTAAACAGTACGAACAAGATCAACCAAAATCAAAAGCAGAATAACACTTGCCAGCCGCTGTTTCTATGGGCTCAAAACGCAATTCAGTAATAGAGCCGTCTCTGGAAGGACCAAGCTGACCTTATACCATACACTGTTCCTCCCAGTACTACTGTATGGCACAGAGGCATTGACAATCTCTAAAACGGATGAAGAAGTCCTTGGTCTCTTCTAGTGGATAAGGTCTGCTTCCAATCTTTGGTAGTTTAAGGTTGATGACAGTTGGATGAGACGATTCACCCACTAAGTGTACAGGCTGTAGCGCGACATGAGCCTGGTGAGGCGTCCATCTAATGGCTACTGTGGCTGGGCCATATAGGCCATGACACCTCAGCCCGAAAAGTCTTCGATTCCGAATCTGTGGGGCAAAGCGACTGAGGACGCTCTCGTCAAAGGTGGCGCAACCAAGTGGGAAAGGACCTCAACCAGCTTGGCGAGCGAAACTGTAGGCAGCTAACGAGAGATCGTGCTAGTTGGAGAAACTTGTTGGTTGAAGCCCAAGTCCACCTTGGACTGTGGCGCCAAGCAAAAAAAGAAGAAGAAATACGAACTCCACAAATGACCCTAGCGCAGATCCGGCGTAGAATCGCCTTTCTCGGTTTTCGAAGCAACTGGACCAAAATCTTGCCAATCCTGCTATATGGATACGAGGGCTGGACGATAAGCTTATGTTTGGTGCCTTCGAAATAAAAAAATCAAAAAATTTTGCAGAGAAAATGACCTTGGCTCTTCGTGGCATAGGAAATAATACTTTGAGGATAAGAAAAGCCGCCGTAACCTACGGAATTTTAGGACAACAATTCAAGATCGCCTTCATGATAGAATTTCTGAAGACGTTTCGAGGTTTCGACCAGAATCTTACCTTTCAGCAGATGAAGAAAAGAAAATCACAGAATGTACACTTAAGTCTAAGTAAGTGAGGTTTCCCTCTGAAAAGAGACGATCTTCTTAACACTATTAAAAAGATAATTAATGACAGTCAAAAGAAGACTCCCCTCAAAGATCGCAGGCCTGGAAAAACTTGGTTTTCTTTATTTTTAAAACGAAATCCTGTACTTGGCTGAAGGACTAAGCAAACCCAGAGCAAATATTTCTCAGGAATCTATACAAAGGTTGTTCACAAAATATCTGAAGAATACAGGACAGGAAGATATGATGCAAGATCAGTCTCGAATACTAAATATGAATGAAACTAACTTTTGTTCGGCAAAGTTATTGCACCGAAAGGATACAAAAATTTGCATCAAGAAAGTACTTCTCACGAAAAAGACACGACCACTGTTCTTATTGTGTATAGACGCTTCCTCCCATGGTAATTTGTCCATATCTTAGCCACCAAAATATATCGTCAATGGCATGCCAGAACACTGGTTTTTGGGTCGAACCGAAATTGGGTGGATGAAGAGTGAAACATTTATAGAATCCGTGGCTAATTCTGTCGATAAGTGTCTGGAACAAGTCCAAAGGCCAGTTATATTAGTCTTAAATAGCAAATATTGCAGTGAGAAAAATATGATACTCTTTGCTTTGCCACTTAAGACCACTGCAACTTGCCGATGTTAGCCTCTTCAATTCATTAAAGTCTAGTTGGAAATACTCCTGGCAAAAAAGGCAATCCTGGTGGTATTCTTACGAGAAAATATTTCTGTTTTCTGTTGCAAAAAAGTCCTTCTCGGTAATGACAATAAATTCTTCTTCTTCTTTGTTTGGCGCTACAGTCCGGGGTGGCACTGGGCCTCAACCAACAAGCCTCTCCAGCCAGCACGATCTTTCGCCAACTGCCTCCAGTTGTGCACACCCAGTTGGTTGAGGTCCTTCTCCACTTGTGTGCGCCATCTCGTTCTAGGACGCCCTCTGTTGCGTTGTCCCAATGGCTCGGAATCGAAGACTCTTCGGGCTGGAGCTGTGGTGTCAATCCGCTCTACGTGACCTAGCCATCTTATGCGTTAGATCCGAAGACGCTTAACTAGGTGCATGCCGCTGTACAGCCCGTACAGTTCGTGGTTGAATCTCCTCCTCCAGACGCCATCAATACAAACAGGACCAAAGATCGCACGCAAGACTTTTCTCTCAAAACGACCAAGAGCTTCTTCATCCGCTTTCAATAGCGTCCATCTCTCTGCGCCATAGAGCAGGACAGGGATGATTAGAGTGTTATATAAAGTCAACTTGGCGTTTCGAGACATGCATCTGTTACTCAACTGCCTCTTGAGCCCAAAGAAACAGCGATTGGCAAGAGTAATAATAAATGTTATTGTCTCAGTTTACTGCAGAGCCGAGGTAGACGAAATCCTTGACTACCTCAATGTTTCTGCTGCCCATTATGACGCTCTGTCCGAGACGTCGATGTTGTGCGTCCTTTCGTGATGACAGCATTTACTTGGTTTTGCCCTGTTTCACTGCCAAACCCATTTTAGCCGCTTCCGCTTCAATGCCAGCAAACGCCTCATTGACAGCTCCCTGTGTTCGTCCAATCACGTCAATGTCGTCCGCGTAGGCAAGCAGTTGAACGGACTTTTGGCAGATCTTGCCTCTGGTGTTGACATTTGAGTTTCGCCCGATCTTCTCAAGTATGATGTTGAAGAAATCACATGACAGCGTGTCGCCTTGTCTAAAACCTTTTTTTGGCATTGAAGGTCTCGGTGAGTTCGTTACCGACCTTGATGGAGCAGCGAGAGTTCTCTCTGTCAAAACTAGACATGGCGTTGTATAGCTCGTCTCTATGCACGCTGTCATATGCGGCCTTGAAATCGACGAAAAGGTGGTGGGTGTCGATCTGCATCTCTTGATGATGATGGTCGATGGTGGTTCCCGGCCTGAAACCGCACTAATAAGGACCTATCAGGTTATTGACGAATGGTTTCAGGCGTTCACACAAGACGGCAGAGAGGATCTTGTACGCTATGTTAAGGAGACTGATCCCTCGATAGTTGGCGCAGTCAAAAGGGTCTTCTTTCTTGTGGAATGAAAATAAATGGGATTCCGTAAATGTGGCGAACCGTCTTCTTCTTCTTCTGAGGACGCTACAGTTCGAGGTGGACCTCGGCCTCACTCAACATGTCTCCAGTTTCGCACACCAAACCGGTCTCCCAGGGCTTCCTTGACTTGTGTGCGACACTTTGTGCGTGGACGTCCTCTGTTGCCTTGTCCCACTGGCTCAGAGTCGATGATCGTACGCAGACTGTATGATCCATGCAGACACAAGCGTTTGCACTTAGCTCCTGTCTTCGAAAACCGGTTTCTAAGGGTAGCTCGGGACTCTGGAATAAAGATGGCGGCGGATGAGCCTTATTTTTTTAAGGCCAACGGTGGCGCTCACAGCCTACAAGAAGCTTCCGACACCGGATCCTTCCGAACCCCTTTATCCGGGGACTGAATAAATGGACCCAGTTGGAGGTTGTGTGTGAGGTTAACTTCCTCGGAGTTCAGAATCCGAGAATTTACATTAGCTACAAATGCTGTGGATTATAAGGGGTGATTTTTTAAGAGCTATAGGAAAAGTTTTTCAAAAAAAAAAACACATAAAATTCAGAAAAATGCATGAAATCTTTATTTGAATCGATAGCACGGTCCATATAATTTAATGTTTGAAGATTATTTCATGCAAATGTTGACCATGACTGCGGTTCAAATGGTCCATCCGCTTAGTCCAATTTTGGCATACTCTTACCAACATTTCGGCCAGTATCTCACGAATAAATGCTTCAATGTTGTCTTCCAATGCGTCAATTGAAGCGGGCTTGTCTGTATAGACATGAGCTTTAACATAGCCCCACAAAAAATAGTCTAAATCGCACGATCTAGGCGGCCAATTGACCGGTCCCGAACGTTAAATAAAATGTTCACCGAACTCGCCCCTCAATAAGTCCTTTGTTGCGCGTGCTGTGCGGCATGTGGCACCGTCTTGTTGAAACCACATGTCATGCAAGTTGGATATCATCTCACGGTAGCGCTCACCATTCACAGTTACGTTACGATTCGCATCATCTTTGAAGAAGTACGGTCCAATGATACCACCAGCCCATAAACCGCACCAAACTGTGACTTTTTCTGGATGCATTGGTAGCTCTTGCAATGCTCCTGGCTGATATTCACTCCAAAATCGACAATTCTGCTTACTTACGTACCCATTGAGCCAAAAATGAGCTTCGTCGCTGAACACAATTTTTCGGTAAAAAAGTGGATCTTCGGCCGATGAACTTTCTTAACAGAGCACGCATTTTGATTTGCAAGTGTTGTTCGTTTGTAAGACGATTCATGGTTAAATTAAAGACCAAGCTGAAGATGTTTGACAGTGAAACGAAACACGAAACGTGCGTCAGCTGTTTAAACCAGTGTTGCCAAAAAGATAATAGCTAAAAAATCACCCTTTACAAGGTGTGTAAAGACGGCTGCAATCAACGCTTGTAGTAGCATTCAGCTTGAAATGAGTTTCTCAGAAACGTATATAATTCTTGCTGAGGTTGAGATCGGCACCATCTAAAGAAACGAATCAAATACTTTAGACCATTCAAACTGGGTTCTATGGAGAATTGTTATCTCGAAGTAGTCATGACACGCCAACTGTGAATGCGAGCCAATAGCATAATGTGGCCAACAAACTTTGTCGCAATTTCGAAAACAACTGGTCGCATGAATGGGGCAGCTATCAGTCGAATTCTCAAAGCACTGCACGTAATGTCTGTCGCAATCATGTGAAACATCCCATTAACTCGGATCGACACAGCACCAATTATCCCACCCTAGCAGTGCCATGCACCATCCCTCGTGTGGAGACGGAGAGACGAGGCAATGCATCGTCCCGCCGTATGTCTCTGGCAACGACTGTCCTTTGATTCGAGCAACCGAAATCGATCTCTGCCTCGAGCTGCACACCCCGCTCATTGCATTCAAATATGCACCCAGAGACTTTTGAAACTTGCTGCGGGACAAAAAACTTGTCTCTGCTCAAAACGGAATGAAGCGACAGAAAAATAAGAAGGAACACAACTCCAATCCAGACAACAAATGCCCCGTCGCCGTAGCCGCCGCCCCGACCGTGATCCTTGAGACGGCAGGATAAAAGGTCAAAAAATACATCAAGCGAGCAGCAAGCAAAAAAAGAAAAGTAACTCTCATCCGTGCAGTCTCGGCGAGCAGATGGCTCATAGATTCCGGATGCAATTGCCGCAGGAAGTTGACAAAAGTGCATATGCATGGGGTGTGATATGGGCCAGGCGGAATGTGCCTTGTCTTGCCGCGACGGGAAAACTTCCGAAAAACCGGGTGCCACCGAAACTACATCCATAAACAAGTTTAAATTTTATTCAACTACCGAGCGCAGGCAGCCAGAGACATTCATGGGTCCAACTTTTCGCCGACGAAAACTTTTATTATTTAGATATTTTTCCATCTCCTCTTTTCGCCCCACTCTTGCCAACCGAAACACACATAGGCACTCACGTTTCCTGGCGTGGTATCTGCTCGCCGCTTCATGCACTAAAACTATGATGACAAACAAAAAGCGGGACAAGTTATGGTTGCATCACTTGATTTGGTGAACATCCCAGACGAAGTAGTGGAAGTTTATATCGCATCAGTGGCGAGTTGCTAGCGGTGAGTGGCGAGCGGGGACAGATTGCAGGTCCTCATGTCCTGTGAGGGCGGGTGGGTGTGTGTTAGTTTGAGGAAGGGACCAAGAAATGTGTCAACAACAATTTTTATAAATCTTGTGTGGGACATAAGCATATTCTAGGATGCAGGATGCAGGCATACTTGCATATTTCAGCTGAGCCGTTGCGCATAAGTTTCGAGTGAATAAGGGCCTTTAGTGTTGGGCAGAGCGGAACTTTAAAAGTTTCGCAGAGGATATTTGCCAGAGACTTTGAGAGGATGCTTTATGGCATGCTGCTTCAATTTAAGGCTGTGGAACAATGCACCGGGGGACGTCCACAGTTGAGGTGGCGCACGAGTTGGTGTTCGC
Organism: Eristalis pertinax; assembly: GCA_907269125.1. Lineage (NCBI taxonomy): Eukaryota > Metazoa > Arthropoda > Insecta > Diptera > Syrphidae > Eristalis > Eristalis pertinax. The sequence goes on from OU026147.1 coordinate 49,007,250, forward strand.
ATTTGGAGCAGAAAATGTCGTGCAAGGTGAGGGAACTTGTTGTTTAAGTCCCAAATCTGTAGCCTAGAGGATGGAATACCCCATCTATAGATGCGCCTACAAAAATTTGCTTCCTCTTCGTCGCCGCAGGCTCTGCATATGCAGTAGTTAGGTTAGGTTAGGTTCATGGGTTGACGTGAGCATGTCGCGTCTCACCTAGTTCCTATTATTTACCTCTTAGCTCCTACTCCGTGCTTTCATGTTGTTGTTGCGATGTTTAGCCATCCAGATATCCTTATGAACCTGCAGAGAGGGATTTTAGAGGGATATTTGTAGGATCATGAAGGTCTTGGAAGAGCCTAAGATGGCTAGGCCATGTAGAGCGTATGGACAACTTAACTCCGGGCCGAAGAATCTTTGACTCTGAGCCAGTGGGACAAGGCAACAGAGGACGTTCACGCACAAAGTGTCGCACACAAGTCGAGGGAGACCTGGGAGACCGGTTTGCTGTGCGAAACTGGAGACAGCTGGCGAGAGATCGTGCTGGCTGGAGAGGCAGCATGTCCGTCAAAAGCGACTTCTTGTCACACTGAATCATTTCGCCGGTTCTTGCACAATTCATCGCTCGGAGGAAGTGCCTTCAATCCATCCGTGTATACATGGATGATTGAGTTGTTGTGTCTTGTTGGGAAATAGCACCCGAAAGTGGTTTTAAAATCAGTGAACGGAGGAGTATAGTCGATTTCAACTTGGCTCTGTAACACCCACCGTTGACCGAAACGTTGAGATCGATGACGAGTTGATGTTCGTGAATTGAGTCTCACACTCTCGGCCACAGCAGCCACATTCTCATCTGTGCGACGGGGACCATGAGTATTGTCCACTAGCATACCAGTCTCACGAACTTCTTGCACAAACAAAAAATTGATTTCTTTTCAACGTTTTGCTACTCATTATAGCTTCTGTAACCTTTTACTGCACATTGTTACATTTTCTTATATAATACCAATTATAAATGCAGTAAATCCATTCATTTTACATTAATTTGCAATTCAATTCCTGGTTTTCATTCTTCATTTTTTCATTCTTCATTTTTTCATTCTTCATTTTTTCATTCTTCATTTTTTCATATACGAAACTGAATTGTGATGTAAGATTAAGCAATGTAAAGGGTGGTTAAACTTTAAGGGCCGATGTTGAATGTGAACCACACCAAAACTTCAAGTTTTTTTCTGCATTTGATTTGACATTTCTCCATTTTAGACTAACTCAATTTGAACCATGGAAAGATACACAATCGAGCAACGCGTTACAGTTATTCAGGCTTATTATGAAAATGGGCGTTCAAATCAAAATGCATATCGTGCACTTCGTGATTTTTTCGGTCAGCATAATCGACTAATTTGTGTCCACAATCGGTAGAATTGTGGGCAAATATCAGCAAACTGGGTCTGTAGGAAATGTGAAAAAACCTGTGCTTGCTCACCCAGTTCGTCCTGCGGCTTATGGGCTGGGGGCTTCATCGGGCTGTACTTCTTCGAAAATGAGGTCGGCCAGGCAGTTACTGTGAATTGTGTTCGCTACAGCGAGATGATAATGGACTTCTTGTGGCCAGAAATTGAGGACATGGATCTGGACGATATGTGCTTCCGACAGGATGGTTCCACTTTCCACACAGCCAACGAAACAATGACTCTTTTGCGCGTGAAATTCAATGGCCGTGTTATCTCATGTCGTGGCGATGTTAATTGGCCGCCAAGATCATGTGATTTGACACCGTTGGATTTTTTTCTTAAAGATTATTTGAAAGAAAAGGTGTACGTCGATAAGCCAGCAACAATTCAAGTGCTAAAGGATGAGATAATTCGGCACATTAACGGCATAGAACCTCAATTATGCTTCAGCGTCATTGAAAATTTGGACCATCGGATGGAGTCGTGCCGCCGAGGTCGCAGATGACGGTTTTGACGAGCTGTCCAGCACACCTTATATTCCTTCCACCATGGATACTGACTTTCTGTCAAGCGGGAATAGCTGTCAATGTCAAAATAACCTATAATTTAAAATAAGGACCACTACATGACCCACCCTGTACATAAGATAACCTTGGCTACAACAAAGAAGTTATCCTCTTGTACGTTGGCTGCTCGGCGAATCGATCGCCATAACAATGCGATCATTCTGGTTGGCGGTGGATTGATAAGGGGACCCTTCGAAATGCAACCGTTTGGAAACCGCGATCTGTCTAGAGATGTTCCACCCCGTGGCAAAGTGCACCAGATGGAGATCGTTTTCGTGTGTGTTGTCGTTCGGACTATATTTCACTATGAGTTTAGCAAATAGTTGCTCCTCATAGAGTTAATAGAAGAAATTCAAACCACGACCACTCATCGATCACTTGGTTTTTATCACAGAATTGATACGATTCTTAGCACGGAGCTGGTCTCGATCTGGTCAACCGAGTGCTGTCAAAGGATAACAGACAGGACATGCCACTACAAGACATTTTTTGAAACAGTCTAGAAAAGTATGGGGCATCACCCAGAACCCTGAGGCACTTCACTATTATGACAAATATGAGCAACCTGTAAAGATTTTTTTTTCTTTATTTAGAATGACTTCAACGTAATTACATAAGGGACAAATGCCAAGTCATCATACCGACACTCACTGTACATATTTCTGCTAATTTCAAACCACCATCACATTTCAATTAGCACAACACGGAGCACATTTACATCGGCATATCAACTAGGAAATCCTGATGGCGCCGGTGGTGTGTTTCGATAAGAGTTACCTTCGTCATTCACTCGAGGGACCCTCGTCTCATTTGCCACCCAACTATCATCGTCATAGTCACCACCACCACCATCATCATCATCATCGGGGATGTCCTTCGTAGATTACACTCCTGGCGACAGTTGTTCTTCAGCTGTGGGCGGGCACAGCACTCTCTGGCTCGTTGGTGATTATTGCTCCACTGGGTATTATGTGGCTTCAGTATTTTTTTTTACGATTCGTCATTCAGTGCCCAGCGCCCTGGCGTACAAGGGGAATATTAAGTCTCTCGTTGATGGGCTTCCGTGCAGGACGAACGAGTGACTATTATTCGGGGATTTTTAGTTTTTCACTTGAATTTATAATCAAAGGCAACTTGGAGGAACAATCATTCATTCGAACACCAGCCCCTCTCACAGTAGTCACATCTGAAATGTAAATTCCCTCCACCCCCTTGTGGGCCCTGTAAACAAAGTGGTCCCCAGAAGCATTTAATCGCACAACGATTTGACCTCGTTTATGCCACCACAATACAATGGCACGCTACCGCATTCGCTTCATCGTTTTGACTATGCGCTGCCAACAACAGGACCAGCACAGCTTTGGACAATTTATCATTTTTCCAATTTCAGAATGCTTGCGGTCACTTGGAGGACCGCATTCCGCTAAATTGCTACTATCATCCTCCCCCGTCCATCCCCCGGAGGACGGCAATGATTCAGGAACGATTCACATGGATTCGTAACCGATACGAATCTCAATTTCCATGCAAAACACTGCAAACATCTCCTCCTACCGAACAGAACCGAACGCCCTCAAGGACTCTCAGGCATCGGAGCCAGCTCGCACCACTCGCCCTTTGCCGTGCCGTGCGTCGTCGTCTTCTGCCGTTGCTCACTCTCTGTTATCCATTTAGCATATGCGTGCTAGCGTCAAACTATGGGGAAAGAAAGAACACGAAACAAACGTTGACACGGGTTCGAGCTGGTTCGAGCTGGATTCCAGTCCGCCGCAAATGATTCTCCACCGCAATCGTCGTGTATTGATTGGAAAGTCAGCCAACAAGCCCCGCACGATGAAGGACACCGACCAGGCGAGGGTGGAACTTGTGTGTCATGTTTTGTCGCATCCCCATAAAAGTTTTTCAATAAATTTCCATGTAAAATGCTTAATAAAAATGGATTCCAATAAAGTTTTCCTTTTGCCACACAATCGCACACTAACCAGCCTTCGGTCCACCCCGTCTGCCGCTCCCCTCTCCCAGTGCGACCGAATCAAATTCCATGCACCAGCTAGCGATTGTATTGTGTTGACTGTGAATCTAAATCGCTCCACAGCGGGCGGTGGCTTGGGGGGCAAACAGATGAAGTTTCGAGAAGTGGCCCTCACATTCTGTTATCTCAGCACGAGAATGGCTGCCTTTTCAGTTCTTCTTTTGATTTTAAACTCTGTGAGTGTGAGTGGGTCGGCGGGAGGGCGGGAGGTTTGGGTTTAGGTTGTAGCCCCAACCCAGGACCACCCGTCGAACAGTTGTGTTATGCGACGCTATCTGTACAATGGTGGTTTGGAGGCAAACAAAGCATTTTATCACGCAATATGTGACAGCGGGATGTCGCTTTGTCATTTTTTATTGTTTTCCCCACATAAAGGCGGGCGTGCACACACAATAGCGCGACTGCAAGGACATCGGAGACATTAAATATTTTATTTATGTAAGTTTTCAGTGTTTTTTCTGCTTCCCCCCCTCCTTGCCCCATTCGGTTTTTCATATTTTTCTCGCAGCACTTTCACAATTCATATTCGTGTCAGAGGCACGCCACAAGTTTGGGCGACCGACCGACCGACCGACCGACCGACGTTTGGGTCACAGCACAGGACGTGACGGTAATGAAGTCCTACAGCGTCGTTCGCGGGGATAATGATTGCGTTCGTTTTCATTTTTCTGGCTGCTGGTGTCTTTTTCGCCCCGATTTTCATGGTTATAGGGACATTTCGGTTTATGCGCCGATTCCGGCGAGTGTTTATTGAAATTCATCGAGCTGCAAATGGGTTTAATATTTGGCAGGTTAATTTTACGGCCATTTGAGAGAGTGTGACGCGACGGCTCGTTCGCGTCTCGTAACCAGCATGCTGACAGGATGATTGGATTGGGCGCCCATTTGAGGAGACAGCGAGAAAAGTTTGAACATGAATTTGAATCGGTTTTTTGAATTGTCTACGCGCGGCTGAGTGGTTGTTAAAACTTTTGCACTCATCTCGGTGGCAGTGAAGGTTTGAAAGTGAAATTTGAATTTAGTGCAGATTAGATTGGCAGTTTCCGGGACTATTTCGTAAGGAAGTGACGGCACACTTAATACATCCGGCCATAAGCAACTTATGGTTATGGTCCCCATCTTTTAAGGAAATCATTAAGGAAAAGCAAACTTCACAAACAATGTTTCGTTTGGCCATCACAAGACGCCACTTTTAAGAGCGACAATGAGGAGTGACACCACAAGAGCTGTTGCTTTAAATTTCGCTGCACTGATGTCAGTCAACATTCAGGTATGATTGCGACTAGTTCCGGTAACGCAAGCTATGACCAAAGTATCACCATATTTGCACACAGCGTCGTTGTCAAATTCTGAACCCTCACAACAAAATTGGTCTGCATTTAGGGCTCTTGCGTGCACTCGCACAAGTAGAGTGATCTTAATCGATGCGGTGGAACGTCTCGAACAAGATAGTGATGCTAAAACATCAATGGGCATTCCTTCAGCCGTGGTAACTGAGAGTGTGACTGACCGCGGTGCACTCAAATTTATCCATTTCGACCACAAGAACCGCAATAATCCGCTACCACCAAGTGAGCACTAAAATTGAAGCCAGAGACGCAACGAGCGGGATATGTGTTTTTGAGCACACGATAGGGATGTTTCCCTGTCAATAAATGGATTGCCTTGTCGGATGTTAACATACTTCTTGTCTGAAATTAATGTTGTGGAAATATCTTCTATTTCAGCACTGACTCTTTCGTGGTTCTGCAATTGCTGACATAAGCCTGCGGAGCATTGCAGGCAGTTAGCTACAGACCGCGCTAGTTGAAGAGGCTTGTTGGTTGATGTTCGGGCTGTAGCGCCATACATTGAAACGGAAGATGAAGAAGAATTCTCGTCCCAGTAGACAAGCAATTCATAGTCTAGCGACGAATTTGAGTCTACACTTTCGCTGTTGGATGTTCCAGTACCAGTGAGATAAGAGGTTGGTTGCGGTGCTGAGAAAGTGCTGTTCAACCCCGTTCGCAAATGAGCCGAAAAAGTCTCTTTTTTGGCTAAACGACTTCGTCCATAAACGGACTTGTTGAACTAAGTACAATGAACGTGTTATATCGAGAAATGCTCCCGTCGATTGACCGCCTGGAACGTGTGATTTAACACCTCTAGACTCTCTTTTATGGGACTGCTTTTGTTAAATCAGTGGTCCATGCCAACAAACCGACTCGTCGTCATAAAAGGAGCATAGAGCCTATATTGAAAGCGAGGCTTATGTCGTACCCGTCGAATTAGTGACGAAGTCATCCAAAATTGGTTCAAGGAATCGACAGCTATGCACGTACATATGTCCACGATGCACGTATGGACGATGTCGAATTCCAGTTATAAGATTAGTGAATTAAAAACATGGTTTTATTCCACATATGTAATGTGTTTGCTGAGAAGCTAGGCCCTGGCCCTCTAGGGGATGTAGCGCCACCCATTTTATATAGCTTGGGCCAAATACAAGTTTCTTTACTAAGATAAATTTAGGAGAACCTTACCGAATTTCGGATCAATACCTTTGCATCGATCTTAAAGCCGCATTTGACAACACTAATCGCAAGGAACTATTTCAAGTGATGGCCGAGTTCGGGATCCCGGGAGTGTGTCCGGTGCACCGCACTAACACATACACAATGCACCGTGAAGCTTGATTGAATGACCTACGAGCTGTTCGAGCCGTCAGAGGATTTCTGCAGAGCGGTGCGCTGACATTTGATTTCGATCAGTCTTCTACCAGTTAGTTGTAATTGTTTGATTCCGCCGATGACGTAGGCATTTTAGCTTTCACGACGTTTGAAGGACGTGCAAGAGGAGCTGGTCGTAAGGTAAATAAGGACAAAACAAAATGTATGCAGTCTAGCAAGAGGCGTTCCAACTGGGACAAAACATTTCGATTGACAGCAACCATTTAAAAGAGTTTGACTACGTCGGGGAAAAACACAGACGGCATTCGATTGGAGATCCGACGTAGAATCCCCCCTGGCAACCGCTGCTACTTCGGTTTGTCGAAACAACTGGGCTGAAACCTCTTGACTCGAAGAACGACAAACAGCACTTGACAATGTTATTTTCAGAACAGACCTCTGCAGCGATGACGCTCAACAAAGGCAAACCGTTGTGCTGACTACTCATCAATTTTTCCTCGATCAATGCTTATGGTTCGTTGCGTGGCTCAAAGAAGCTTACTTAGAAGCCAACTCGACTCTTTGAAGTAGAAACTTCGAGCTGTTACAGACTCCATTCAAACATATGTCCCACATGTACAGACCTTAAATTATGAATTCTCTTGCCATCTCGATTTTGACTCACAAAGAACAAATGTCAACCAACTGCTTAGTGTTCACATTTTTCCAAACCAAGTCTAGACACACTCGTGCCCCACTCACTCCCCTTCAAGCTTGCATTTGTCACTCGCCCTTAACTGAGGTTCATTACAGAACCTCCCTCAGGCCGCTGCGTCTAAGTACTGTTGAGAGACTTAAACATTACGACACAAACAAACCGACACAAGTAATCCCCTTCAACAAGGCTCCCAGACCCACTCCCCGCAGCTGGAGCACTATCACCGAGAAAACCCCAAGAAAACAGATCTAAATTAGACGCTTTTTATGGGAAATTTATTCATTAAACTCTTTGTGGAAGTCTATTTGGAAGGACTCCTGCGACTCAACAGAACGCAAGGCAACAAAACTAAAACGCTTCCGCATTGTCCTTATTGCTGGCAAATCTTTCCGTTATTTTTTTCCTTTCTCGTCTCCCATTCCCTTCGTGCGAAGCATGGAAAATGGAAAAAAACACACTCCAGAGACGATGAAACTTTCTGCAGAGCAGTTGCCGCTCTTTTGTGTCCCGTCGCCGTGGTTCGGTGTTCGCCCGCCCAGCCGTGGTCCTCAGCCAAGACATGGGAATTGAGAAGACAACATGAATAAGGCAAGGAATAAGACCATCCCACAGGCAGAGACAAAAAGGATTCATCCAAGTTAATTTAAACAGCAAGAAGTAAGTCGGATTTTTACGGGCGAAAAATGCAAATTCGCGCAGCAATTCTGACATCCTTCAGCTCGCTGCGGCTTAAAGTCACATTAAAGCCAGCGCCCAGGATGACTGCTGGTGCGGCCCCGAAGGCGGCACATCCCGTGGCGAGGAGCACCTTGAAATAGGTTCTATCGCAAAAAATTACACGCAAATTAAATGCAGGTGCGGCGGCGGTGTTCTAGGACGGCCATCGCATCGGAGGGATTATAAATCACTTCCCTTGGTCGCGCCCTCCTGCCCGACCGGGCGTTGCATTCAATCTGCGATTATTATCCTGCGACAGTGTTGCTTTTGTTTGGACGGGCTTTGATGGCTCCACTCTGGCGTAAAATATTCAACAGGACTTATCACATGCTCACATGAATTACCAAACAGAGAAGAGGACTTTTTATCCAATTTCGCATTGAGCGCGGCGGCGGTGTCAGCGACGTTGGGGGCTCTATCGGAGTTAACCGTACGGGTGGGTGGGGTGATTTGAATACGGCAGCAGCAGGGTCCTTTTTGTTGTGTGTTTCCTTCTGCTGAGATAAAGCGGAAGCCCTTGGAAGGCATGTGGATGTGGATGCCGTGATGCTGCTGCAGATTTAGGGATTTATGTACGTTCTGGGCTGGGTCTATTTTTTTTTTGTGTACTCGTGTGCCCTGTCAGAAGTGGAAGGCAGGCATGCATGAAGAATCAGTAAATTGCTGAGTGATTTTGGATGCAGTGGTAGTCGACTTGTGGATGGAGTCAGCTGCTGTATGACGATGCAGGATAAGGGAGGTGACTACAAAACACACTCTCTCACACGACGCCTCTCACAGGGATTCGGCTAAGTGAATGGGAGCAATGGCTGTGGGTAGTTAGGCACTTCGCTTATGTCGGAGAATGGGCGCCTATCGCCTTGAGAACAGCTCAGCTTTCGCCTGTCAAAAGGCGAAAGGGACACAATGAGGTTACGAGTTGGATGGACCACTTGTGGGCGGGTGTGTGGTGCTGTGTAGTGATGTCTGGAAACGAATGCAGATATGAAGCGACTTCAGGGTCGAGTGAATTTCACCAGGGATTGTTTCCACTTGATTGCAGTCAAATATAGTTCCAAACACACAGGCGAAAGGAAGCAGTGATCTTATTAAAAAGAATGCTGAGTGAGTGTGAAGCGGTGGTGGGGGTGGGAGGGACAGGATGGAGAGACATGTAGCTTTGGTGAGGAAAGAGTGGTTTCCTGTTGTCAACGCGAGTTGAATATGATTTCGAATTTAATCGGAACGAAGCTCCTTGAAAGTACATGTTACAAATAGAGGATCTCAATTCTGATCGCATGTTACGTTGAATTAATTTCAGCGCTGTGTACCATGCTGCTCCTCACAAGTCTGCAACATAAGTGGGGTAAATAACGATTTCTGAATCGTTTGATTTTTAATTGTCAAAAAAATTACCGAAAAATTGCAAATATGTATAAAACGCTTCTTTGGGGCGATAATTCAGTGCTTGCCATTTACTTTTTTAAAGAATATTTCATGTAAATGTGGGCCACGACTACGTTTAACGTGCTCCATGCGGAGAGTAATATATTGGCGGGTATCTCGATAATAACACGTGTAACTGAAACGTTGTCTTTAAAGGCTACAATCGAGGCTGGCTTATCGTCAACGACGAGAGATTTTCCATTTCATCCCCATTCATTGTAGCCTACAACGGCCAATATGCAGCACGCTTTCGTCGGTGTGATTACTGTGTCACGTCATTAGTCGCATTCCCATCGTTGGAGAGTGATGAACTCTACCAGCGTAAATTGGAAATCAGGGACCTTGAATTTTGTCCGATAGCTGAGGAACTTACAAAGCTCTGCACATTGGTATATTCGCCCAAACATGCATGAAGGAGACATAAACAGATCATAATTGATGCACATAGCGCAGTAGTGCTACCCTCACTACTAGCAGGCCCGTTTCCTCTGTGTGACACTTAACGCCGTCCGTCGGAACCAGATGTCGACCAGGTTCATCTCTTGTATTTTGGTTCAAAAAGTTCAAATTATTGTACGGTAGCCGCCGTAATTGACGGTAATGTTGTTCTGGCTGTTGGCGGTCAACATTGAAAAAAAAAATGCGGACTAATCATACTGCCGGACAATGTACCGCACCAAAGCGTGGATTTTTTCGGGTGCATTTGCAGCCCTCGTTGATTATCAGAAGATGCGCAAGTTTAGCTTATTAACAGAAATGAGGTTCGTGGCTGATGACAATTTGTCGACATAAAAGCGGAAATTCACCCAGGTTTTCTAGGGAGTCTTTCTATGAAGAATTGGCAATGTTAACTGATCATGTTTGAGTTTGACACATTTCACGAATCACGTGATGACAGGTCAAGTATGAGGTTCAAAATGGAACACTGATCAACCAGCAAACAAATCATCACACAGTTATGGACATATCTTTAAAAAAATAAATGATATCTATAAAAGAAATCAGAGGGGCTCTGTCTTGACTGAAGAATATAGTGGTGTGCAGAAAAGAACAGACAGGCTGCGATTATACTCGTCTATAATATCACTTGCTAAGCAAAGACTACCTTCAACTGTCACTTGCCTGCACATGAGATGGCCAAACACGAGTACAGGTGGACCTCACTTAAAACGTATTTTTTACGGTCTCATTTTAACACGGATCACTTTTTACATGTTTTCGTTTAACTCGGTTCAAAATATTGCTTTACACGATTCTGGAAAAAAAAAATTGCTCGGTCAGTTGTTTCAATGTGTAATGTTTCGCACGAACATACAAGTGTATACTTATGCATGTTTGCGAAAATTTTGTTCTGTATCTTGAGCCGTTAGGTAACCACTCAAATTAAGTTTTGTATTCAAAGTTTTTCGGTTCTCTTGGTCGTTTATTCTCAACCAATGCATACTTGCTGTGTTTCGAAGAATATGTGTGTACGTACTGAAATAGGGGTTTCCCCATATTAACTGTGCCAAGGCGATAGTAGATGATTGGGGATAAATTGCTCTGTTACAGTCTTCTGTTGACTAGTACGCATTTGTGGGATATTAAACGACATAGGTGATCGTAAGGGCTTGTGTTTAAAAATTTGGTTAATTTTGCTTACAAATTGGTTTTTTAGATTTTGAATAAATTTAAATTAAGCAACGTAACTCCTCTTTTGCACTGGTTTCTTGTTTCGTTTAGCACGATTTTGTTTAATACGATATTTTTCAGGAACGTTACGGAATGCCAGGCAATTGCAATTTTGATGAACTCGCTAGACCCTGGAAGGTCTAACCTTTCTTCATTGTCTTTACGTAGCCCTACGGTACTGTGTGAACAACAAACAGATATCTCCAGCTAGCCCTTTCCCACTTCAGCGGGCCATCATAGATGCGAGAGTCCTCTGTTGGGCTGTCACACATTCGGAGTTGCAGACTAACTCTAAAACAGACAAAAATCGTTCAACACTATATGCGGTCACAACCTCTAATTGTGAGTGGTCAGAGGGCACTACGAGACTAGCTACAAATAGGTATCTTCCTTTCACTCATTTCACTCGGCCTGAGTACACCAGCTCATAGGGTGCATGCATGGGTGACGGGGTCGACGATTTGCAGATGCTGCACACACGAGAGACGAATGTCATACACCTCCTCCACCTCCTTCAAGTGGAGGCCCATCTGTCACGACAATTCCGACGAGCTGAATGACATCATCGCCGGCCAAGGTATCGAATCAGCTTGGTATCACTTTATTGTTATTGACCAAAGTTTGACTGTTCTATGCAGTCAGCATCAAGAACCCAATCAATTCAGCGCATCTGGACATATACACTCAATCATATGAGAGGACCTGACAAACAGACATCCTCTCTGAACTCGAAATTTGACTTTCGAGAACTTGTGACCGAGAATCTGATACGAGACAAAGAAGGTGCAAAGCACGTCACATTCCTCTGAGGTGATTAAAGAGTTCATCTACCGCCGGATCGACACATTTCATGACACACCTCGGCCATCTGGTATGCCAACCACGCATCCATCACGTTGAAGCTTCCAGTGGCCTATCCCAGCCGTGCTTTATCCTCATCTATCCGCAAACCCATCCTGAAATACTTAAAATTCCATTTGCATCCCTCCAGGATAAGCAAATTTGTCATTCATTCCGGCGCGGCGGCAGAGTGTCCTCCTCCAAATTATGTTGTGACATCACAGGCATACTCAGCTCTGCTCAGTTTCTTTAACACGAATTTAATTATGCCACCGTGCTGTATCTGGATAGTTCATGACCACACCGTAAACCCGATGTCATACACCGAGACCACCGCCGGGCTCGTCGCCTATCACCCCCTGGCATTAACTAATTGTTCCCAATTGCTCGGTCGTTGTGGCCCGGGCAAAGCAAAACCTCATTAAAAGCCCAAAACTTGACACTGGAACTGGTCGACTGAACACATTTCATCCATCGCCGCACCGCCGCCCCGACGCACCGCCGCCCCGACGCACCGCCGCCCCGACGCACCCCCCTCAGCAAATCACACAAAATCCAAAATCCCAACTTCCGTTTTAAGGTAATAACTTCACTAATGGAAACACGTACCGTTTATCCACCCGTGCACTAATTTTCAACCCTCATTAAGGGGGTGGCTACCAGATAGTCAGATAGTCCCCCCCACCGCCCACTAACAATTCCAGTGAAGTTGGAGAATGGTCTTCAAAACGAAACACCGTTCGCGGCCACGAAGGAGTGAATTTTTCTGCACCTCTCCGCGCGCAAGGATAACTTCAATTAAAAAGGAATCCCTCTCCGCTGAGGACCTGCCTCCCTGCCACCCATCCGCGGTCCGAGGGAAATTTACTTTGATGACAATTTCAGCTCATTTAGTTCTCGGGCAATTAATTTAACGCCAGGACGTGATTGCAATAAATTCGCCGCGCTCCCGTGGCCACACGAACACTGATGATGGAAAAACTTTATGAAGCGCAACAGTGAACAAAAGCGGAACACCGACCACGACACGAGTGTAATTAGTATCAGCCATGACCACCCCGAAACATTTTATGTGGGCCAACCTAATGGCCAGCATCGCTCCGACCGCCACCCCCACGGCTGCGGCGCGGCGCTGCCTGTTGGCCCTCTCGTCATCGTACTCTCGCTTCCTGGCAAATATTGGGTTTTCCAATAAATTTCCGAATCCTTTGAGGGGCCTTCCGCAGCACACAGCCGCACGCTAAACCAAAGAGGCAAACAAATCGCAAAATTAGAGCACCGCTGCGCCCCGACAATCGCCCGGCCTGCTCGGGTGACAGCAGTAACGTGGTCGGGCAATTCAATTAGTGGTCTTCTGGTGGCAATCAATAATCAATTTTCGATTTCCGCACAGGTTCAAGCACAGCCGAGTGTGTGTGTGTGTGCGTGGGCGGCATCGGCGGCCTGCGTCCTTGTAGCGCAGCTCCATGAAATTATAATCAATTATTTAACTGTTGCGCCGCACACATGCGGGGGTGTTCTTGGCTCCGGAGCACGTATCCTCTGTTGCGACGGAAACCGACGGCGAACATCCGGACGGGCGTATTAATGTTTGTCGGTTCAGTGGATTTTCAGGATACGCAGGCCACGGGATAATGCTATTATTTGTGGAAACTGTAAGCCGCGTAAATTTGCGTGCGGTCGTGTGGTCGCTTCAGTTACCATCGAGAAACTGTAAATGTTCGTTCATCTGAGGAGCACTTTGGTCGGAGTGCGGGTTGCAGCAAGGGTTGGTGTTGTTGGCCGGTAAGACGATTTAAGGGGACGGACGTGCTTTGGGCGTCGTCCAACCGACTCGCAAGCGAAGACTCTTCGGGGCAGAGGCAAGTAATCCGTGGTCGTGGAGGTCACGAACAATTTCTGTGGTTCGATGTAGCGTTGACTGGTAGGCTTTCAGCTTCTGCTGCATATCGCTGCCTACAGTCCTTGTCCAACCAGAAGTTTGTCCTGGCACATCAATGGCAACTGCTTTCATGTCCTTCTGACAACGCAATAGAGGACGCCTAAGAAACCGATAGCGCAAACAAGTGGAGAAGAACCTGAGTCAATTTGGGGTGGCTAAATAGAGGCAGCTAACTAGAGATGGTTGAGAGCCAGATCCATGCTCTACAGCCCGAGATGGATCTGGCTGGAAGGAAAAGAAGAGGATGATGACATCGTTTCTATTCATACTCACAGATTGCGTGGCCTCCTAGTTTCAGGGCAACTCGATCGGACAGAATAATGTCATTTCTCCTGTTCGTTGTTTTTTTCAATATACAGGGTGGGCCAAGTACAAGTTTCGTTTTTAAAAATGCAATAAAATGAACAAAATTATTTTTTCCCTTGCATTATGGCTTTATTAGTAAAAAAACATTCCCATTAATTGTGATCAAGTTGCGGCATCGGCTGGCTTTCGCCGTAGCGCATTCTGTCACCTCAACTTTCCAATACCTTGTTGATGGTTTCAGGCTGTAGCTCACGGCTTGTTTGGATGATATTGGCCTTAAGTGCTTGAATCGTTTCCAGATTGTTGGCATAACATCGGTCCATCACTGTGTCCCACAAAAACAAAGTCAAATCGCAGCTCCGAGGCGGCAGCCAATTGACATCGCTATTAACTGCTGATAACACGATTTGGGCATTTGGTGCGCAAACGATCGATGGATGACTAGCATCACAGTGAAGCTGATTCTGATTTCCTTCGAAAGAACAATTCTGCCTAGAATATTTGGTCCTGTCTGCGAGAAAGGTGAATGGAGGAGACACAACTGCCTCTACGATCTGAACCAAGATGTAGATGTAGTCCGTAAGGGAAACATCCGTCGACTACATTGTCTTGGACAAATCGGGCACATGTGAGTCTATGTTCCAGCTAAGAGGGCCTTCGAATCCGAGTCTCCTGGCTCGAGAATAGAGGATGACCGAAGCTGCGGTTTGAAGACGAATTCATCGCCAGCGCAAGACAGCTTAGTCTTGTACCGTCAACGATGTAAATCAACCATGGCTCAGACTCAGATCCTTACTAACTAAATAAGTATTTACTTACAAACTTAAGGTGGCGCTACAGTCCGAGGTGAACTTGGGCATCAACCAACCAGCGTCTGTACTCTAAAGCCAGCTCAATCTTTAGCTAGCTGCCACCAGGTCCCTTTCCACTTGCGTGCACCACCTAAGTCGGAGTCTGCCTCTTCTGGGCAGTGCCTCGTGGATGGATTCGATGAATTTCCGGGCAGTAGCATTGCTTTCCATGCGCTCTTCATAACCTGTCCATCTCCATCGTTGAACCTTCACTCTTTTGACGAAGGCGATGTCGCTGGACAGCTCGTACAGTTTGTTGTTGTATCTTCTCCTCCACTCACCATCTATGCTACCGAAAATCAGAATTTTCCTCTCAAAGCAACCAAGAGCAATCTTATTCGCTCTTGACAAAGTCCATGCCTCCGTGCCATATAGCAGAACTGGAACTTAAGGTCTTATAGAGGGTTACTCTGGTTGTTCGAGTGAGGGGTTCGTTTATGGTTTCCAAGCCATCTGAGCCGGAGGCTGTGTTGTTTTTCAGCCTTTTAATGGCTGTGCCAACTTATTCAAAGCCAAGCGGAACTGTGGGAGGTCCATTTCGTCGTCTGGAGATGGGACTTATTGGTTCCCTATCACCCTCCCCTGGTCGTGTACATTCGCGAACACAACTCTATACTCTATATTGTGCCTGAACAATGCACCACCTGCGAGTTGAACACAGCTCGTTGGTCAGCAAACGCGATACAAAGAGCCAGGCTGATATCAAATCCCCCTATTCAGTCAATCTTTGCTCCAAACTGCCGACTGCCACTCTGCGGAATGGCAATTCCCTCTTTTTTTGTCACTACACTGGAGCAATCATACTCAAAGTACTACCAGTCCATTGTACTAACAGGCAGCAACCTACATTTAATGAAATTTCATGGGATTTCGGAGGAATACCAGCAGGCGCTTCTGTGATGAGGAGCCTACATCATCAGCTGTCTCCTCATCAGCACAAAATAACTGCCACATGATCCGAACAAAGGCGGGACAGTGGCAGTCGTCTTCTCCACAGGCGTCGCAGAGGGTTTCGTCGCTTAGGCCAAGCACATTTAGGTGTTTGGCGAATGTGTAGTGGCCCTTTAGTACGTCGAAAAGTCGCCTGCAGTCTTTTCTGTTTAGAGATGACAGGTAGGCCGCGACTTTCTTAAAGACGTTAGTTAGCATGCGCTTGGTTTGTCTACATCCTGGAGAGTCCGGTTGTGCTCTCGAAGAAGCCCTAACCGAGGACGCGTGTAGTCCCAATGCAGGTTCGGGTCCTAAGAGTATCTCCTCTGATCCTTGTCTAGCAAGTTCATCGGCGATCTGATTTCCCATGATTCCGTGGTGGCCCGGGACCCAGACAAGTCTTAGCGTATTGAACATGCCGATCCAATTTAGAGAAGACTTGCATTCTTGGACTATCTTGGAAGTGGTTAAACACAGCTTGGCTGTCGCTACAGACACAAATACTTCGCCCCTTCCACCTGTTCATTGTATTAATATAGTTCGTGGCCATTAGGATCGCATAGGTTTCCGCTTGGAAGATCGACGCAAATGTACCTAATGAGGTGTCGAGTCTAATGTTGTCTCTCTCTCTACGAAAGCGCCAGCGCCAGATCCTTCATTGGTCTTGGAGCCATCCGTTAAGATTCGACTACATTCTTTTCCAGCCTCATATTCTGGCCACAGCCAGTCTCTCTTACACTCAGTTGATATCAGTGCCACGGTGCACAGACATACCACGCAGCGGCTCAAGATCGTCCAAAGACAGACTATAGTAGTCGCAGTCGTTATCCATAAGTGTCCTAAAATATATCAGAACCAACGTGTAACAAGTTGAATTTGCAAACTCAAAGCGCAACTTTTCCCAAACAAACTCCAAGTGGATTGATCCACTTTAATCAAAAGTTAACGCCGTCGTTTCCCTCAGCCCCACTGCATCACGCGACAAAGAATGAATTTCAAGTTGATTGACCAAACCGACGGCTCCATCAAATCGACCACCCTTATCGTTACAACTGAACAGCAATCGCAAACCGAAACCAATTCGAAATCCCTAAAGCCTCCACCGCCACTCAGCCAAACAACTATCGCTCGCAACCTCATTCGCAGGCCTCGGTAAAACTACTAACAAACAGTCGGGACCAAAAAAAAAGCTCAATTAAACGTCGACTATGTTCCGGTCCGGCAAACGTTCATTATGCTACACAGTCGCCTGCAATCAGGCAAATATGAGTTTTCTCCCGCGCCGTTTATTCAGTCTGGCAACAGTGGCCCCGTCGTCCAGAGAGGAGGACCACCACCGATCCCCGGATTCTTCAAACTCAAATACGTTGGGCAAAAAAAAAAATGGAAAAAATTGGAAAAGAACTCCGCCAGAACTTTGGACAGCAAAATGAAATGTTCACATTTTTTTTTTTGACACTTTTTTTTCGTTTTGTTTCCGTCTCGGTATGAACCGTCTGTGGGCAGACACTGACGGCGACGACGACGTCCTTCAAAGAATCACTTTGTTTTGACGGGCTTTCCACACTTTAGCAGACGTCGGAAGTGTGGCCGGGTGGGGGTGAGTGCTGACTTGGTGAAACTATTTCCGTTCGAGTCGTGACTGAGCACAGAGTCTATAGGCGAGATGCCGATTGTGAATGTCGGGCATTGTTGGGATTTAATGAATTTCTCTCACGCATATTGATGGAGTTGCCGGGGAGTGCCTTCAATCGGAGTCCTTTAGTCGGGAGATTGAGGAATGAATTGGGTGTGATTGGTGGTGAGTCGATGGCATTCTGTGACAAGTTTTAAGTGCGATTGATTGAATGTGAGGATCTATAGGATACTCGGTTGCAATTTTTTTGCTGCAGCTGTCTTAAGTGTATTGCCTTTGTTTTGTGGTTTGATTGAAGAAGGAAGGGTTTACCTCGTTAAATCAAGTCAACGTCGCCCGCTTCATGGAGATCGCTTGTAAGGAAGACATGAAGACACACTCGAACGGAGCAGCTACTAACTGCCATACCTCTATCGAAATTTTTGTTGGTGAAATGTTCGATGTCCGAAAATGCTGTACCTGATTCGATTACTACACCTTCGGCAACATCACCACATGTATGTACAGAAGTCGTAGGTAGGCCACCGCTGTGGCAGTTGGAAGACGGACAAGGAAGAAGCTAAAAATGCTTATGCTTATGTTAGCCCAAAAGGGTTTCACTCCTTCTCATTTTTGAACGTCTTTAACTTTGTTCTTAAAATTTTCGCGGATGATGCTTCCAGGTGCATTGGTGAATGGTGGGTGGTGTGTCATTTAAGGTCATGTGGCCATTTTAGAGTGATTTTTGGGTGGTTTTAGGTGTACGAGATGATCTTTCATCATCATCTTCTGACCCGCATGATCCACTACAGAGGTCGCGGAGGTAATGCGCGCACGAGAAGTCTGCAAGCCACTCTATCTTCCGCCATCGACACTTACTCTTCAGGAGTTATGCTCAAGAGCAACCAGGCGAGTTTTTCGACTTGGTCTTGGAAGAGGTTGTTGGCTCTTCCTGGTTCTGCGAAGCGGTCGCCTACCTGATGGAATCGCATTCAAGGCACGCCTCGGAAGTTGTGATGATGAGGACACGTGACCAAACCATCGAAGCATAGCCCTTTCCGTTCGAAGAAATTGAGTTCCTCGCCTACTGCCGTGTTTCTCATCCTATTCCGCAGAGTAACTCCCACAACAGCACGAGGAAATCTCATTTCGGCAGCCTGTATTCGCGATCTTATTCTTTGGAACAAACAATGAATTGAAAACCGCTAACTTGGCTTTGACACCAAGCTCAGCCTTCCTGATTACAGATCTTCCAAGCTATTTCAAAATTTACCCAGTGTGTCCAATCCTACAGGAAAGCTCAGCATTACTCCGCCCATCATTCGCGAAAAAAACCCCGAGATGCTTGAACTTCAATGGGACTCCACAATAAACAAGCGTAATGGAAATGACCATAACCTCTGATTTGTCCACGCTAAACTTCATCCAGCATCTGCACATACGGCAACAAACATATCGAGTGCGTGCTAGAGTTCCGTCTGGGAGGATGTGAAGATAACTAAGTCATCTGCGAAAAGAAGATGACTTACCCTCAACTCTCCCAATGTGAAACATTCCTCGGCTAAGGTACGCTGCAACATCCAGTCACGCATCCAGACACGCATCCTTGGCGAAGTCCAACGCCCACGGTGGAAGGTGTTGATTTAGTACCGTTAATCCGAACGCAGCTGCTACAGAAAGATTACCATCAATCCCATACCATACTCCTGCAGAGCCCTAAAGAGTTCGAGGAACTCAGTCGTATGCCGTTTCCAATGCCACACAGCAACTGTAGATCGGTTTGGCATACTCCCAAGCCTTCCCGAGTACTTTAGAGTGCAAAAGTTGGTCGGATGTACGCAAGCCACACTGTTCATCCCCCATTCTGGACTCGACCATAAATCCTGTAGTTTGAGCAAGCTCTTTTATCCACCTTTTCGAAAAGAAGGGCAACGAAACCGGATCAATTTTCGCATCGCATCGAATAGTTTGTGGCGGTGAATCATGTCGAATGCGGCCTTAAAATCGATCTGAAAGTCGCTAGTCTTCTCTCGGATTTTTTTAGGGCGAATTATTTGGTCAAGGCGGTTAGTACAATACAAGACGGATTAAGACTTTCGCACAATACGCTGGACAAGATCTTCTATGCGACGTTCAGCAAGGATATATCAATAGAGTTGTTACAGTCGTCGGGTATGTTTTTTCCCAAACTGTCCCAAACTCTTCAGATGATCTGGTTCCCTACCAGAACGTCACCACCGACCTTGGAGACCTCTGATGGTCTAAACCAACTGAGCCCGCGGGCCCGATGCCATGTAGATTTCGATAGCTGTAGTAAATAGGAGGACTCTCTCCTCGCCTTGTTCGTTATCACTCTCACCTGGTTAAGCCCATTAAGAGCCACTTAAATCCACCATCTATTCCCAGCGGATCTGTAGCAAGATTACCCTGACAAAATAGACGAGCCTGGGAGCCTGTCATCAAGAATGCTGCGCCAAGATTTTCGCCTTTCTCATAGACGGTTCGTACTTTTTTGCTTGTCCCTAGACTCTTCCATATCCTTGACCTGGGAGGTGTCGAGAGCCCTTTCCTTTAGGAGCAGAATGTTCTTCTTTTCCCGTCATCTAGCGCGATATCCCTATAGTGCTGTCCTTGTTGCGTGTAGGAGTTCATCTTGCTATCCGTTGTCGATTGAATGTTTCTTCTCACACTCGTCATTATACCACGGCTTTCGTGTCGGTGGTGGTGGGTAGCTTGAACTGATTTCTGGCACATCTTTGATGTCTGAATATGCATTGATGATCGCTTTTCTGTTCCACATAGGCATAGCGGGCAAGATCAACTAAATGAGCAACTCTCTAGTCTCAATTGGTTGCTCTTCATAGGCCCTTTGAATACACAGCTTTCGCGACATGCGTACGCTGGTGTTTCCAACCAAATTAGTCCAAGCTGAGTATCTGCTTTTCGCTTAAGAAAACCTATGCCGACCCATGTTCATACAAAAAGTGAAGACAGGATGAATTCAGACAACTTTCATGTGTACACCTCAAATCTGAATAATCTGTGCTTTGAAATGACGTGTCCTTCCACACCGAATACACCTTGTCTCCAACACATATTTTATTGATTCTGGGATGACACAAGGCAGAATGAACTTCAACTTAAATCGTGTCAGTTAATTTAAAGAGGAGACCCACTGTCGCTTTATTTCCTGGCATACATTCATCTTGTCGGTCTGGAGTTTCCCCAATATTTCGAATAAATTGAAGATCTTCCTTGGCGACAGCTTCCGGACATGACTGCCATTGACATTGACTCAAAATTCCAGAGCATCTTGCATTTCTATCTGACCCCTTTCCTGCATCGCTTCCACCTGACAACGTATTCAAATTCATTAAAGTCACTTTTGTCCTCTACTCTTATGAAGCAGGAATGCTTCCTGAACTCTGGTGACGACATCCTTCACGGTGAATCCACAAACGCTGTCACTCCACCTGAAAGAGAACAATGCCAAGGCTTCAAAACATTTAATTTGGTTTTTCGCTAGTTTCCCATCATCGTGGCTTGTCTTTTGCCGATGATCCTCGCCGCGTCCATACAGACCTGGACTGGTTTGAAAATCATTATTCCGTCATTTTCAAACCAATCAGGGGAGAAAAAAGCAACACAACAAAACCGAGCGACGGCATCAGCCAGCATGAAAGAACTTCAATTATACACTTCCTGCTGCATAAGCTTCGCTCGCATCCTGGCCATGGTCGTGTGCGCCCGTCATCCCCACGAGGGAGAGTGACTGGCTGAGAAGCCACAAGAGAATGAAATTCATTCTCAATGAATATCAACTCCTTTGGCCTCTGGTCACTGCATGCTGGTGTGTATCTATTCACTTCCTCCGTGTGTGGGACGGTCTGTGTCGTTTCCCTCCCCCGAAGGACGTATCCGTTCCGTGTAATGTAGAACAATGACTTGGTCGTTTCCCTCCGACGACGACGGACGGCAGGCAATCCAAGGATGACTCAATTTCCTGTGTAATCCGTTTTGCGTTGTGATATCATTTAAGTTTACATTGTGCAAGGACCTTGTGCAGGATGCCGCCTGCTCTATCCTGCAAAAAGTAGATTAACTTGTTCCTCGCCACATATTGCGTCATTCGGGCGGCAGATTAACCAGGACTCAGGTCTTAAGGACGTCCGAGGGAGAATGAGGCGAACGAAGTCAAAGTGACAAAAAATTCAATTTTCGGTCTGACTGGTGTTTACCCAGACAGATGGAGTCCAGCCATTTCGGGGTTCGAATTCAAAAAGCACGCACCGCAGGAGTCGCCTTTGCGCGCCACCCCCTCCCCCATGCAAATCTCGGCATCAAAGGACCACTGCGACATGGATATTGATTCCCTTTGATCCGGAAAACAATTACCCAGCTTCCATCGGATTATATCTGAGCACGACGAGACGGGGAAAAAACTGACTGATTCAAGCTGTAATGTTGTTCCCCCTCGGTCGGGCCAATTATCAGCAAGGATATCGCATCGAACGAAAGCGGCTTTGTGCCGATTAATCTTGTCTGCTTGTGCATCCGTCTGCCGTGGCCCAGCCTCCCCCCCCCCCCAATCCAGATGAAATCAAATTAGAATCAAATTCAAAACTCGCACTGATTCTATTACACGAGCTTGTCTGGGAGGACGACTTCGTTCGACGACGGGGATGATGCCGATGAGCCGATGATGGTGATGATGATGGGTGCCCTTCGGTTGGGCACTAAAAACTTGCCAGCTAGATAGTCTGGTGCACTCGTTCAATGGAATTCGAATCAGAATCCTTGCAATTTCAATTAAAATGAAATTCTCAGTCGATTCAGCGAGCAGTTCGCATCTGCGGGTCTGCCCAGACTGGCGGCATTCATATCTCCTCAAGGACACAGCCCGTCGATGTGGGGGTTGGTCGATCGGGGGAAGCCGAAAAACGTTAGTCTTTGCCTGACCCCTTGTACGGGTATTTCAATATTTGAATATAAAATACATACATTTCCTACAGCATACCTGTGCGATGGAATGAAATGCGAAAGGACTTCCCCCCATTCGGATATGGTCCTGTGGTGGTGGGGGGGGACGTGGTGGAAACTATAATGGCAATCGAAGCGTTGCCAATTTATTCGATTGCCTTGTTCCACGTCATTGTAGAGGGGGCGAGGCGGCGCGGCGTGGTGCTGGCAAAAGCGAGGAGCACCAGTGAAGTACTGGAAGTTGATCCAAAGTAAGTTAGCTGAAGGGCTCTGTTTCTCTCACTCCCTCTCTCGCACTAGCTCTTGTCGAGGATAGTTTACAACGAGTTCTGGAATCCTCTCATCGATTTGTTTGCCTGGTTGAAGTTTGTCCATTCCGCACACACACACACAGCCACACACCAGCGCCCAGTCACAGTGCGATGGGGGTGTGAGTGGAGAGTCCGACAAGGATGTGCTCTTAACTTTTCCTGAAAAGGAGTTTACAGAAAGGGAGCCCTGGCTTTAGTCCTGAGTCCTCTCCACTTACGTATCGTAATTTCTTTAGTTCTCGAGGATCAGAAGTTAAGTGAATCGATTCGAAATATGATTAAGTGCAGTGTTTACCCCATTGTTGTTGAGTTTAGGGGATTCGACGAACGATTTACCAAAGGATGGTGACGCTCGTTGGCGGGGGGGACCAAACGTAGTCTCTGCACTTGTTCACTTGCATCTCGGGCAACTTGAAAGGTTATCTCTGTGAGATGTCTTAGGTAATTATTGGTTTGTTTTGATTCTGAATGATCGCATCAATGTTTGCCTTGATGTAGCATTGTGTTCTTGCGTCCTTCTGGCTTATGAATTCGAACAGACTGAATCTCTTGACTTCGGCTGTCCAAACATGACCTTTTTGTTTACTTACTGGAGCAAGCCAATAGTCGGCGTTAGTAAACAAATTCATTCATTGACTTAAGGACCGTTTAAAACTGCTGATGATGGTATGATTTTAGTTCCACCTCAAGAGCTATGTCCATAATGCAACCGATGTATTGAGAGGAAGGGAATACTCCATCCATCATCATCTCCAGCATCAAGGATCAGACGGGGGATAACTCTTCCACAATCGGATTAGCTGACGCATTTGGCATTTAGAAATAAATATACCATCCAAACTGGCAGTCGTGACATGGTAAGGATCAAAGCGGATGGTTGAAAAGCGGCGAAATGCAGTGTTGCAATTTAAAAATATTAATTGCTTTTTTTACAATTTGAGTTTACAACTATGCTTAAAATTAAGGTTTAGGGTGTTGGCTCAAGCGTAGCGGCTAGTTTAGTCGTCGTCTTACGTCGGGGTGTTCATATCCGTGTGCCCATGTTGGTCCTTTTGGGATTAGTTGGTGGTGTGGCAGCCGAGTTAGCGTCGATGATGACTGCTATCGCTACTCTGCTGGAAGCCATGCAACTCGTATTCGATTTTTTTGAAAAGTTCTCCTCGCTTAGCAGATTTAGCGCGTTGAGGTAGCATTGTCCGGGGATTGTGCTTCTCAGGTTCCTGGTAGCTTCGTTAGGATGGTTTCTGATGTCTAGAAGCTGCCTTCTGAACAGTGTCATCATGTACTGATGATGCATGCTTCGTCGTAAAGCTTCTTGTTGCTGTGGTGCTTTCCACGGTCCTTGTCGAAGGTGAGACCTGTACGAAACCCGAAAATTGCGAGCTTCTCCATGCCAGTCTTACAAATGGCGTGCCACATTGGGAAGCCCTACGTTAAGATCGGCCCTATTAGCTGATTTTAGAGCAGAAACTTTGTCCTATGGCTTGATTTCATTAATTTACGCATCAAAGGATAAATGCAATAGGTTCGCCTTCTTAAGGGTCAGTTTCGTGTGGCTCTTGAACTTCAGGCTTGCCGTGAAATTAACGCCAAACTACTTGACCTCTTTGTCCGTTGTTATTTCCGTACCGTTAGGACGGTCTTTGTCTGCTCCGACATTTGACTGCTAATCTACATCCAACCGGGATGGTCTCCTTAAGTACAGAAGTATCGATTTTCCAGCATTGATATGAACACCCCATTTGGGGTAGTAGCCAAATTCTTTCGCGTCTGGATTTCGAGCCTTCGCGTGCCGATCAGTGGTGACTTCGAGCAGGCATAATCTGTGAGTCATCTGCCAATAGACAACAGTTCACTGTGTTGTTTGGAGGCGGTTTATCTGCCGTGTAGATGTTGAAGAACATCGGTCATAGCGTCGACCCTTGCGAACTCCCACCTTGGCGCTCCTCTCAGTTGATCGGCTGTCTGACACTTGAACATAGAATCTTCTGGAATGTAGGAAGCTATAGACTATTTTGATGATGTTGGACGGGATTTGTGATACCCATCCCATTCACCTTGTAGATGAGTCCCTCTATCCAGACCGTGTCGAGGGCCTTTTCTACGTCCAGGAAGCAGGCAATGGTGACCTGGTGTTTGTTCAGAAATGCAATGTAGGTACATGAACATCGTATGGAGCATTCAATGGGCTTCGTTGCATACTTTTCTGGATAAAATTACGCAATTTAATTCGTGGGAGTGAAGATATCATGAGGAGACTTCAGTTTCTTGGCTTCATTCGATTTTAACCAATTCGTAGGTTGCAGTTGTCGATCTGAGAGAATAGGAATACATCACAGGTAGTTGATGAATTAAGAAATTCATGACATTCTGGAAACTCCACCGACATTGTGTTGACCCGAAGAAATAATCAGAATTTGAAGCAACATACATTGCTTTCCAATGAAGTAGACATTTTGCGCAGATGGAGCTAGCACTTTTGCGTAGCTGCTCAATCCCGAACAGGGCACTGAGGATGGAGTCATGAGTGGTGCGGAGAATAGTACCACGGTGGAGAAAGTCATTTTGACAAATCCGCCGGCGTGGATGAAATTCGACCTGAAAGTTGTATGGTTCTCTCGTGTCATTAAAATGGCTTGGGAACGCGGTGAGACATCCAACGAACGGCAAACTGGGGTGATTGTCCCTCTTGTTCCATCTACAGGGGCCTATCTCTTCTAAGTTCCGGAGGCGCGTTCTAGAGCTATGGTCGAGTCCAGGATGGGGGATGAACAGTACGGCTTTCGTCCCGGCAGAACTACAACCGACCAGCTTTTGCACTCTAAGAATATTACGCGAGTAGGCTTGGGAGTATGCCAAACCGATCTACAGCTGCTTTGTAGATTTTGAAAATGCATACGACCGAGGTCCTCGAGGTAAACTCTGGAGTGTTCTGCTGGTGTATGGGATTGATGGTAATCTTTTGAGGGTCTCTATACACAAACTTTAGCTGCAGCGTTCGGGTTGACTGGCTGTTGCAGACATTAATCCTAGAGTATTCTCTCTAAGCCAGTTCAATTTATGAATCTGAATGAGAGAGAATGAGAATGAGAGCCGGCTCTAGTGACTTTAATTCTTCGTCTGATATTATGTGTTCTCCCAGATATCTTTGTCATTGGTAAGCTAGCGCCGCACAAGATCCCAGATCCCATATGTTCTGGAATTTCATTAGATTCTCCGCAGAATTTTGCAGAAGGACTCTGCTTGTAGCCAAGGTAAGGCTGCGGATATGCCGAACACCGCCAAGACAATGAAATACTGTGAGGAAGTTCAACGTCAGCCGGCTACAATCGCAAGAGATTGCCAAATCCTTTTCCGATCGTGTCTCCCTTAACCTCTTAAGAAATCCTACGCCGCCAACATCAAGTATTGAAGACCAGTGGCAGCATTGCCAAAAAGCCATCAGAGATGCCGCCTCTGATGTGCTGGGTTTCAATCCGCCACCACAACGAAACCCCTGGTTTGACAACGAGTGTCGGCAGGCGAATGCATCCAAGAAGAACAAGAGCTGCTCGGGAGCTCTACGAGCAGAAGAGGAGAGACGAACACCGGCTTCTCAGGAGAAAAAAGAAGGAGCATGAGAAGCTCGCGATCGGCAGAATAGAGGGATATTACTGCAGGAATGAGGTGAGGAAGTTTTACCAAAGGGTAAAGTTAACCAGTCAAGGTTATAAAGTCCGAACCGAAGCCTGTAAGGATGATCAAGGGAACATCGTAGTAGAGTCACAGTCGATGCTGAGGATATGGAAAAACCATTTCTGCAGACTGTATAACGGCGACGAAGAACCAAATCCCGCTGTCAGGCAGAACGAACCATTCAACCCCAATGAAAAGGACGAGGAAGATCAACAATTCCGTCCACCCGACCCGGATGAAGTGAGGATTGCCATATCTAAACTGAAATCCAACAAGGCTGCGGGAGCTGACGGCTTACCCGCCGAGCTTTTTAAAGCCGCATGCGATGATTTGGTAAGGAGCATGCACCAACTCATCTGTAAAATATGGTCGGAGGAAAACATGCCCGATGAATGGAACCTCAGCATTGTTTGCCCGATCCATAAAAAAGGAGACCCTTTGAACTGCGCCAACTACAGAGGCATCAGTCTCCTAAGTATCGCATACAAAATCTTATCTGCCGTACTGTGTGAACGCCTAAAGCCATTCGTCAACAACCTGGTCGGTCCATACCAGTGTGGCTTCAGGCCAGGAAAATCCACCATCGACCAAATATTCACACTGCGGCAGATTTTGGAGAAAACCCGGGAGCAACAAATCGATACCCACCACCTCTTCATCGATTTTCAGGCCGCGTCTGATAGCATCTATAGAGACGAGCTATACAGAGCAATGTCTAGTTTTGGCATCCCTACCAAACTCGTCCGTTTGTGTAGGATGACGATGGCGAAAGCACGCTGCTCCATCAAGGTCGGTAAAGACCTAACCGAGACCTTTGATGTCAAAAAAGGATTCAGACAAGGCGACGCGCTGTCATGCGACTTTTTCAACATCGTTCTTGAAAGAATTGTTCAAAACTCGAACGCCAACACCAGAGGAACAATCTTTCAGAAGTCCGTCGAACTACTCGCATATGCCGACGATATTGGCATTATCGGAAGAACGCAGCGTGATGTCAATGGCGCTTTTGTGGGTATTGCAACGGAGGCCGCGAAGATGGGTTTAGCGGTAAACGAGGGTAAGACCAAGTATATGCTGTCAACGAGAAAGGACACCCAACACCGACGTCTCGGTCAGAACGTCACAGCAGACAGATATAACTTTGAGGTAGTCAAAAACTTTGTCTACCTAGGCACCGCTATAAACTCAGACAATGACACCAGCGCTGAAAACAAACGAAGAATAACTCTTGCCAATCGCTGCTTCTTTGGGCTAATAAAGCAACTGGTAAACAAAGCCCTCTCTCGAACAACCAAGATAACGCTCTACAAGACCTTAATCGTCCCAGTCCTGCTATATGGCGCGGAGGCATGGACTTTGTCAAAAGCGGATGAAGCTGCTCTTGGTTGCTTCGAGAGAAAATTCTTCGTGTGATTTTCGGTCCCGTCTGCATAGACGGTGAGTGGAGGAGGAGATATAATGACGAACTATACGGGCTGTTCAGCGACATCGACTTAGCCAGAAGAGTGAAGGATCCA
The DNA here is from genome assembly GCA_907269125.1 of Eristalis pertinax. NCBI lineage: Eukaryota > Metazoa > Arthropoda > Insecta > Diptera > Syrphidae > Eristalis > Eristalis pertinax. The sequence continues at coordinate 49,035,427 of OU026147.1, forward strand.
AAGACTGAGATGGCTAGGTCATGTAGAGCGGATGGAAACCAATACTCCGGCCCGAAAAGTCTTCGAATCCACCCCCGAGGGACGGCGCAGTAGAGGAAGACCGCGACTCAGGTGGCGCACGCAAGTGGAAAGGGACCTCAACCAACTATGCGTGCGAAACTGGAGACAGCTAGCTAAAGATCGAGCTGGCTGGAGACGCTTGTTGAATGAGGCCCAGGTCCACCCCGGACTGTAGCGCCACCTTAAGTAAGTAAGTAACTCTGCATCTCCTAGTTTGATACTCCTAGGTTCCTTGGGTGTTCCCTGAGTTTAAAGTGCCCTGTTAGGAAGCCTGTTAAGATACGGAGGCTGTTTTGCTCATTCTGATACATGCTTCAAACCTCTTGCGGTTATGTTGACCCAAGAGTTTCTTGGCCTGCTTCATACCATGAGGGTTGTTCCACGTATCTGGCCGGTTCCTTCTTTCTAGTTCCCTGAACTCTTCCCTGAGGACATGATCTTCTACAGCGCAGAATGGTTCGAGGCCTATACAATTTTCCGATGCTCCTTTCCTAGTGAGGGAGTCGTCCATTTCATTGCCTTCTAGCCCTGTATGGCCAGGTATCCAACAGAGTTTTACTCCTACTCAGCTTATTAAGCTTCTGTAGACATTCAGTTGAGGGTAAGCCATCTTCTTTTCGCAGATGACTTAGTTATCCTCACACCCTGCCAGACGTAACTCCAGGGACTGCGGGATGAAGGTTAACGTGGACAAATCAGAGGTTATGGTCATTTCCATAACGCCTGTTTATTGTGGAGTCCCATTGAAGTTCAAGCATCTCGGGGTTTTTTTCGCGAATGATGGGAGGAGTAATGCTGAGCTTTCCTGTAGGATTGGACAGACTGGGTAAATTTTGAAATAGCTTGGATCTGTAATCAGGAAGGCAGAGCTTGGTGTTAAAGCCAAGTTAGCGGTTTGCAACTCTCACCTTTGGTCATGAAATTTGGGTAATGACCGAAAGTATAAGATCGCGAATACAAGCTGCCGAGGTGAGCTATTGTGGGCGTTACTCGGAGGGATAGAATGAGAAACACGGCAGTACGCGAGGAACTCAATTTCTTCGAGCGGAAAGAGCTATGCTTCGATAGTTTGGTCACGTGGCACGAATGTCCTCATCAACACAACTGCCGAGGCGTGCCTTGAATGCGATTCCATCAGGTAAGCGGACCAATGACGAGGTGGTTGGATCAAGTCCAAAAACTCGCTTGGTTGCGCTCTGGCATAGCTCCTGATGAGTTAGAGTCTATAGTGGAGGATCGAGTGGCTTGGAGATTACCCCAGTGACGTCTGTAGTGGATCATGCGTTTCAGAAGATGATGATGATTATAAATCTAGATCATAAGTTGGATACTCCCTAAGTGCCTCATGTGATCACTCTCATGCTTACCCACTCATCTCCATTCCATTCCTTTGACGTCCCCTGCAATCAGTCCACCTTCTTGATAAATTCAAAATTTCGAGAGAAAAAAACGAATCCTTTCATAAAAACTATTTATTTAACGTTATGCTCTACATTTTTGTTTTCGTGTTTAACGGTACTTTCATTCATATTTCTCGTAATAATATCACATTTTCGTAATTTATCCTTATGCCTACGACGAATATTCGCATGTCCTTACGTGACTAGTCAACCTATTAACTGTGAAACTTCCCCACCCCCCGGGCGGTTGGGTTGGTGGAGGGGGGAGGACAAAGGAAAGTTAATTACAAAACGAAAGGAAGGAGAAAAACAAAAGAGAACGGAAAATACATTGTACGTCATTTGCATGGCGAACCACGTCCTCCGAAGGACGATGGGCCGGCCGAATTGTTGTCATTTCTGGTTGTGAACATCCGCAGACGGAGGCTTTTGCAAGCCCTCCGTGGCGTCGGTTCCCTAGAGTCTAGCTACGTATATCTGAAAGTTGAGTTCCTTAGCGTTTGAGGTAACGAGTATGTCCTGAGTACTTGTGGGCTCTGTGTGTCTCTTCTCTGGTGAATCGTCCTTTTGTCGTCTCGGCCATCTGCGCGTGGGGCAGCAGTGCATGCAAAGTGTTGTGCAAGTGTGGCGGCGGCGGCAGCGGCGGCGGCAGGAGCCGTCTTCAGTCGTGTGTTCAGTATCCTCAGCCCAGGTGGTGTGAGTGTGTAAGTGCATCCTTTCGATAGGACCTTGTGCACTTCACCATGAGTTGCCTTCATTCGTTCTCCATGTTCTTGGCGCGTAGGTACTTCAGAAGCATCTGCAAGGAGTCGTAGGTGTCGAAGTCGTCCAGATTCCGTCTGGACGAGGTCATGTTTGTCGGCCTGGGCATCGCCAGTGGGACGGGCAGCAGTTCGGGCATCACCGAGTGGTGAGTGATCAGCGCTCGCAGCGAGGTGAACTCTTTTCGGAAGCCCTGCAAGGAAAGCAGATGAATTAGCAAATAAGTGGGTGAGGGTGTGGGTGATGTTGTCGTTTACCTTTATTTTGTATCCCCTCGCCGATCTGATGATTATGTAGTTCGCCACCTTCGGCCCCGGCGGCGATGGAACTCGCAGTGTCAGCGCGTAGCAGCCCGGCTTCGAGCTGCTCTTGCGCACAAGGAAGGCACCAGGACTCTCACTCGAGAGGATCTCCAAGGCAATATCACGGGAAATGCCCGCCTGAAACCAGGGGGCGTCCTTCAACTCCATCTCCTCGGAGTCCATCTCGGGCTGGGGATTGTTGTGATGGTACGAGTTCATGCGCATTCGTTGCGGGAAGATTTTCGGGCTTGAATTTGCTGCAAGAACCAACGCATCAACTGGAGAGTCTTAAGAAAGCACTTCTGGGGGGGGGGGGCCACTACTTACCACTGCTGGTCTCCCGGAGGTAGCGCTTTTTCAAGGCGAACTCGCTGTTGTCGTTCAGGTTGAGTGCGTCCATCATCGGAATTGCGGTCAGTGACTGTCGACACGAGTCGCCGAACTTACTCGAGATGTACTTCTCGGGCTCGAACGCCTCGTCGTTGATGTATCCGTTCGAGAGCATTGTGGAGCTGGTTCGGTTTTTCAGGTTCGACGTTGTGCCGTGGTTCACCAGCGGACGACTGTCTTCGTGCGATCTAAGTAAGCCCATCGTCAACCGCTTGACCTTTGAGAAGGAATAAAGAAATGGAAGAGGAGATTAATTATAAGGAAAGGTGGCGCTTCACGCTATTGTTTAGTAGTTGTTTGCTAAGCATTACGCAGAAAAATTCTGAAGAAAAGATTCGCAACCCTTTAAGTAACGATTATTCAAAACGTGACGTGTGTTCAAGGCATGCCTGCCGTAAGAGGCGACTATAAGCCATCGTTTGTTAGCACAAACAAAATTTTTAAAAAATGCAATGAGCAAAACTAACGCAAGAAGCCAAGCCCGAAAAGAAACAAAATGCAAATATTGAGTACCTCACGGATGAGGAAGAACTCGATCGCGAAACGGACTGGTTAACAAAAAGGCGACCAGGCAAAAAATGCTCACCAGAGGTCATCGATAGGAAAGAAGGTGGGCCAAAAACAAATAACAGTGCGACAACGAAAGAAAGCAACTGAAGGAACGACCACCGCCTCCAATTAACGTACTCGGAATTGCGGAATACAAAGAGTTGGCCACTATCTTAAAAGCAACGTTACAATCCGAATATAGACTATCATCGCGTAACAATAGTACATGGAAGATAAGTGTAAAAGACTCTGATGGCTACAGAGCACTTTCACAAAAACTACGAGGGGCGTTCAATATATTCTCGGTATCGGGGTGAAGCTGTGGTTGTACATATAAATTGACTTATTTGTCAAGTAAAACTATTATTTTACTGCATTCATGTAAAATTTCATATAAATGTGATTATTAATTCGAGTTTTATTTCCAGTTCGTTCCTTGCTCGAAAGCATATAGTTCGTCTTATCCTCACAGACCTTAAGACCAGCTCGTTTCGCTTCTTCTTCAATCACCGCAAAGCTTCCACTACTTAGGAAGGCGCGACTGTCTTCTACGTAACCCAACAGTTTGACTGATTTGTAGAAGATAGAGCCCTCCATGATTACAGCTGTCCGCAGCACTAGCTTCTCCAGTACTATACCGAAGAAATCAGCACATTTTGCCGAAATCTGATGCAGGTTCCAAACGGCTCGGAAGTCCTGCACGGTGCATAGCGTATGATGCGACGCAACTGTATCAGTATTTCACAGGATCCCGAGTTCGGCCATCGCATCGAATAGCTCCTTGCCATGAATGCTGTCGTATGCGGCTTTAAAATCGATGAAAAGGTGGTGGGTATCGATTTGAAACTCACTGGTCTTCTCCAGGATTTGCCTTAGTTTGAAGATTTGGTCTATGGTCGATTTGCCGAGTCGGAAGCCGCACTGGTACGTGTTGATTAGTGCGGGGAAAAATAGCTTTAGACGTGCACATAGTACGCTGGGCAGGAGCTTGTAGGCGACGTTGAGCAGATCGCTATTTTTTTGTGGATGGGGCATATGGGGCTGATATTCCAGTCGTCGGGCATGCTTTCGTTTTCCCAAATTCTGCAGATGATCTGGAGCATGCTCCCTACCAGAACATCGCAACCGGCCTTGAAGAGCTCTTATGGTAGGCCATCTGAGCTTGCGGCTTTGTTGTTCTTCAGCCTTTTAATGGCTGTGCCGACTACTTCAGAGCTAGATGTGAGGACTACTTGATCGACTGGAGTTGGGATTTCTTGATTCCCTATCACTCTCTCCTGGTCAGGCCCATTAAGCAGCTGAGTGCCTTTCCTTAAGCCTGAAGCCTGATACGTTAAATCACTCGACACTATACCGATAAACTAGTGTCATTTGCAGCCTTCCTAGCCAGCATTACTCGTGTTATTAGTGAGTTTCAAGAGAATATGCTCGAAAAAGACATTCAATGTTTGACTCTCCGTATGGACTACATTCAAAACAATCGTGGTCAATATTTATATGAGACCAGCTGACGTTGATTTGCCATATAAATTATTTCTAGCGAATATTTTGATAGTCAATTAAAACATAACCAGCTTATTGTAAGTGTATGGGGATCTGTATATGACTGAAAGAGGAATGGAGCTTTTCCAAAGTCAAATTCCTTTCAGACTCGTAGTTTTTGTTCGCCATATTTTGATATTTCCCTCAATTTTCCATACAAAAACCATCCTTTAACCCGTTCTATCTAAATCAGAGAGAATTCGACTTAGAGGCTATTATCTTTTTGGCAACACTGGTTTAAGCAGCTGACGCACGTTTCGTGTTTTGTTTCACTGTCAAACATCTTCAGTTTGGTCTATAATTTAACCATGAATCGTCTTACAAACGAACAAAGCCACCTACCGCAACGTAAAATTTTTGGTGAATGGGCTCTTGGAAAGTTGGGCGCAAATTCACTTTTTTACCGAAAAATTGTGTTCAGCGACGAAGCTCATTTTTGGCTCAATGGGTACGTAAATAAGCAGAATTGTCGATTTCGGAGTGAATATCAGCCAGAAGTATTGCAAGAGCTACCAATGCATCCAGAAAAAGTCACAGTTTGGTGCGGTTTATGGGCTGGTGGACCGTACTTCTTCAAAGATGATGCGAATCGTAACGTAACTGCGAATGGTGAGCGCTACCGTGAGATGATATCCAACTTGCATGACATGTGGTTTCAACAAGACGGTGCCACATGCCGCACAGCACGCGCAACAATGGACTTATTGAGGGGCGAGTTCGGTGAACATTTTATTTCACGTTCGGGACCGGTCAATTGGGCGCCTAGATCGTGCGATTTAACGCCTTTAGACTATTTTTTGTGGGGCTATGTTAAAGCCCATGTTTATACAGACAAGCCCGCTTCAAATGACGCATTGGAAGACAATATTGAAGCATTTATTCGTGAGATACCGGCCGAAATGTTGGTAAGAGTATGCCAAAATTGGACTAAGCGGATGGACCATTTGAACCGCAGTCAAGGTCAACATTTGCATGAAATAATCTTCAAACATTAAATTATATGGACCGTGCTATCGATTCAAATAAAGATTTCATGCATTTTTCTGAATTTTATGTGTTTTTCTTTTCAAAAACTTTCCTATAGCTTTTAAAAAATCATCCTTTATATAAACATAAATTTCAAACCGCATCTCTAGGACAAATCATGACAGTTAAAAAAAAAACATTATCAGTCTCTTATTGCAGTGAAGTGTTGGTTGGCTGGTTTAAGTGGCTATCCGATTTGTCTCAAATCAGGTACATAGGTAGCGCAGTTGCGCGCCGTTTTGATACCACACCTTGCAGATCGTGGTTGTTTTGGTTAGCTAAATCCAGCCTGTGGAGTTTAAGAATTTGATTATGTTAGATATGTTTTAGTTAGCAATCTCGGAGAGGTCATTATGGAAGGGTTTGGCGAACTCGGTATTTCTTCGTTTAGCTAGTGCCGGACAGTCACATAGAAAGTGAGTGGCAGACTTTCCTCTGAGTGGGTGTCGAGGCAATTGCGACACTTTGTGATGAACTGTATTCCGAGTAGGCCAGTGTTCCGTGCTTACAGTCACGACTCTAGCGATTTCGAAGCGATTTCTATTGAGGAGGTCATCAATCCTTCTTTTCGTGTAGGAGGACCATGTTTTCATAGAGACTTTGTACTTGCATGACCTAGTCCACCTTCTACTTGCTAAGGATAGATGGCGTATTTGAAGTGGTTGATTGGGGGGGGGGGGGATAACAACTCAGTGGGGTCGTTGCTTGGCCAGTTCGTCGGCTCATTTCCCTCTATGTTGCTGTGCCCTGGAACATTATCTGTAGTGAGTCAATCTTTACTTACTTACTTACTTAAGGTGGCGCTACAGTCCGGGGTGGACCTGGGCCTCAACCAACAAGCGTCTCCAGCCAGCTCGATCTTTAGCTAGCTGTCTCCAGTTTCGCACGCATAGTTGGTTGAGGTCCCTTTCCACTTGCGTGCGCCACCTGAGTCGCGGTCTTCCTCTACTGCGCCGTCCCTCGGGGGTGGATTCGAAGACTCTTCGGGCCGGAGCATTGGTTTCCATCCGCTCTACATCACCTAGCCATCAATCGTTGGATCCTTCACTCTTCTGGCTAAGTCGATGTCGCTGAACAGCCCGTATAGTTCGACATTATATCTCCTCCTGCACTCATCATCTATGCAGACGGGACCGAAAATCACACGAAGAATTTTCCTCTCGAAGCAACCAAGAGCAGCTTCATCCGCTTTTGACAAAGTCCATGCCTCCGCGCCATATAGCAGGACTGGGACGATTAAGGTCTTGTAAAGCGTTATCTTGGTTGTTCGAGAGAGGGCTTTGCTTACCAGTTGCTTTCTTAGCCCAAAGAAGCAGCGATTGGCAAGGGTTATTCTTCGTTTGATTTCAGCGCTGGTGTCATTGTCTGAATTGATAGCGGTGCTTAGGTAGACAAAGTTTTTGACTACCTCAAAGTTATATCTGTCTGCTGTGACGTTCTGACCGAGACGTTCGTTTACCGCTAAACCCATCTTCGCGGCCTCCGTTGCAATACCCACAAAAGCGCCATTGACATCACGCTGCGTTCTTCCGATAATGTCAATATCGTCGGCATATGCGAGTAGTTGGACGGACTTCTGAAAGATTGTTCCTCTGGTGTTGGTGTTCGAGTTTTGAACAATTCTTTCAAGAACGATGTTGAAAAAGTCGCATGACAGCGGGTCGCCTTGTCTGAATCCTTTTTTGACATCAAAGGTCTCGGTTAGGTCTTTACCGACCTTGATGGAGCAGCGTGCATTCTCCATCGTCATCCTACACAAACGGACGAGTTTGGTAGGGATGCCAAAACTAGACATTGCTCTGTATAGCTCGTCTCTATAGATGCTATCATACGCGGAATTAAAATCAATGAAAAGGTGGTGGGTATCGATTTGTTGCTCCTGGGTTTTCTCCAAAATCTGCCGTAGTGTGAATATTTGGTCGATGGTGGATTTTCCTGGCCTAAAGCCACACTGGTATGGACCGACCAGGTTGTTGACGAATGGCTTTAGGCGTTCACACAGTACGGCAGATAAGATTTTGTATGCGATACTTAGGAGACTGATGCCTCTGTAGTTGGCGCAGTTCAAAGGATCTCCTTTTTTATGGATCGGGCAAACAATGCTGAGGTTCCATTCATCGGGCATGTTTTCCTCCGACCATATTTTACAGATGAGTTGGTGCATGCTCCTTACCAAATCATCGCCTGCGGCTTTAGTCAATCTTTAGCCAACACAAATAAAGTGGATGGCTTACCCCTGCGAGACATTGATACATTGTTTGGCCTTCAGACATATTGATTGTCATTGCGAATGCCAATCTAATTAACACTTTTGAGTTGATCTTGAATGGCACAATTCAATTGGCACATCTGAATATATGTATGAATATACTGGGAATAGTAGGGATTCGTGGTAGTAAGGAAAAGGACCTCGAAACTTGACATTCAAGATGCGTTTTTCATCAATTGTTCGAAGCAAACTAACCGGAGATCCAACCTTCAGTTGGAAATGGTGCGCTGGCATGCCTGGCAAATCCAATGAGTTCATAAACTCTCCTGGATAATAATTTTTATTTTAATTTTCGTTGACATTTATTTAGCTTCATTTGTATCGCAAACTGCATCAATAGATTTACCTACATACATATAATAATAATAAAAAAGTCCCCTGGCAACAACTGTTGTACGAGAAACTTTTTTACTTTTAACTTTTTTACCGAGAATATATTGAACGCCCCTCATATCTCGAAATTCAAATTTTTGCTGTCAGAATTATTCTTTCTGCCAGCATCTCATGATTCAAGTATTGTGTGTGTATACCGGGCAATATCTTGTCAATGAGAGCGTTTTGCGAATTAATGATTGTGCAGAAATCAGTCAGCAGTTTTATGCATCCAGTATTTTCATGTGCAGCTACTTTTCCATTGCCGATATTGAACAGTGGTTTTATGAATGTTTCAGCGGATGGACCTTGAATATATGTGTAGTTTGTCGTTGTTTTTATGTCTTTCAATGTCCTGTTCAATGCCTCAAGCATATGCTTGTGTACCATGTCCGGACTGAACTTGGTCCACGCAACGTATACCCGCAGAGACTCATGTCCAGCCACCCTCTGCTCGGCTAAACTCATATCATATCATACAGTCCCTATACGTCGTGGTTGAATCTTCTTACCCTCAGGTTGCTCTCAACAGAAGCAAGTTTCTGAACGATTGTTTTTTTATGTTGCACACCGCGTCTGGGTTATTTTCAATATTTAGTGGCAGCTAAAATGCTGAATGCTTATGCTATCTCACAGCTTATTGTGTGAGAAAGACAGGAGACCGGCTTCGTTCTCATCCCTATTCTGTGCTGTTAACGGGGTTAACTGACCGAGTGGTAACTGATATGATGTTTAAAATGTATTAAAGTACTAATATCGCTATTAAAAGTAGGGGTTGGTGGTCGTGTACGTTCTATTCTCAGACCTACGGAATGTTCACACAAAATTTCATAAGAATCGGTCAAGCCGTTTCGGAGGAGTTTTGTTACAAACACTGTGACACGAGAATTTTATATATTAGAAGAAGAAAGATAATTCTTTGGAAAGTAAATGACGACTGAAAATGATTTCTCATCGTGGCTGGTAAAGTACAACGCACAGCACACACAAGCGCTCTGTGTATAGCAAAGGACAACGATGAGGACGGTGCCGATTGCTAGGCAGCGGCTGTGGTCTCTCCTGCTCCCCATCGCCGAAACCAAACACTTGTCGAATATATCAAAGCCTTCGACTATCCCTCCTCGGTCTTGTTCCTTAGATCGCAAACACATCCCATAACCAGCCTGCAGATGGTGAACGCGCACATATCCACCGCAGCTTACGTAGCCTCGCTCCCGCACAGAACGCCAACCCGTCGACATACGGGTTTGTATGTTTAATAAAACATGAAAGTCAAAAACCTTAAATTGTTAAATTTCGCAATTCCTACTCCCGGCCAACGGCGCGGCTTCTAAGTGAGTCACATATGTCAGCGCCCTCGCCGGCATTCATCCCTTAACCTAATTTGAATTTAACATCTCCCCCGACTGTGCTCCAGTGCCTCGAGTTATGCGCATAATATGTCACATTAAAGGATTTCTTCTCCTTTTTTGATGATTAAGTATACTTCCACCCCAATTCCAGTCGATTCCGGCTCTCTTAAGGAACACCCACACCCCACCCCGCAGCCCGACGGGGGCCACAATCAATTCAAATTGAATTCATTTCCCTGTCTACCGGCTGTGCTGTGCTCCACATCCGTCTTTTATTGCTTCATTCCTCGAGGAGACGCAGCCCACTCGCACATCCGGGAAATAGAAAACATTTAACAGACGAACGAAGACGAAAAAAAAAAACACAACAACGCACAGAAACATCTGTTCCAGGGAGCGCAGCGATTGAGTTCACAGGCACGAGAAGGCACGAGAGGCTCGCACCGGGAGAATGCGAGTATTTTCAAAATTTAATGAAGCATCCGCCCCACGAGGCACGGCTACGATGGCAGCACTCAAGCACCGGAAGGAATAATTTATGCACGAGGAGCAGCAGCATTTTCGTTTATGGAAATATCAACTCGTCAGGATCGACAGGATGACTGGCCGGGCTTCGACCCGCTTCGAACGATTAAATTCACTTTGTGCCCCCGACCTCGGACTAGACCTAATCACTGGGCCATTTGCATGCAAAACGAGTGACTCTCGATGACATACGACGACAGTGCTGCTGTGTATCATGTGGAGCAGTGGCAGCCTGCTCTCGGGGCAATAACAACAATCTGCTGCCGCTGCCACTGCCGCACCGCACGGAATCGAATCAGTACGGGGGACGGTTGGGATGCGGCTAACCCCCGTCACCCGCCACCCAGCCATTAACCCGTTTCCCCAAACGCCGCTGAAGCTCTGTCAACCGTTTAGCATATTTTTAATTAATTCGCCCCCGCACGAGCAGTGGGCGGCCGGGATTGCTCGGTAGCCACCCACTCGGTGCGCACCAGCCACGCGGCTGACTCTATCGAAATTGATTTATCGACAAAACACCCGGCCGAGCAAAGGGAGCGTTCAGGATACGATTTATAGTGGCCATTAAAGGAGCTGATTGTCTCCTTTTTTTGCGGTAACGAGGATGGGGCTAGGATACGCATCGTTTTATTTTTAGTCACCCCGCTGCCGCGGCTCTTTGTTCAAGGCGGCGCGCGTGCGGTTGGCAACCCCGCGCTGCCGGTTGTTAGGTGTCATTAAGTTACATATGATATCCTGAGCGAGTGTGTGCGTGTGTGTTTGGAAGAAGGATGGCATTTAAATGCGTCTATGGGTGCGAGGTGCGAGGTGTGGGGTGTATGCTAATATCCCTTTGCCGGGATTTATCGCCGCCGTTCCCGTCTCGGCGGGTGGGCGTATGAGTGCTCTCTTTATGGGCGAGCGTTTCAGTTGACATTAAATATGAGCGTCAGCCACTGTGATCCATTAATAACCGGAGTCCTTGACGGATGTGCGCGTCGTCGGGTTGGTTTTTATCGCAATAATTAAGAAATCGTAAAGAACGGAGAAGAGATAAATTTGCGCCAATAAAACCGAAGGAGACACGGTGCCGTCCTTGTCGTCATTGTCATCGTCGTAGTTGTTGCTGGTAACGGGCGCAGCTGGTGCGCAATCAGCAGGAATGTCCCAACCACGCTAGTGCTATTAACTCGGTAATCGCTGAAGTTAACTCTAATTGTGAGTCTTAATTGAGACGCGAGCAGATTGGCGGGGGTACCCGGGTGACTCATGCCATTCGGGTAAGTGAGCTGTATGGGCGCGTTCAATCTGCTTTGTCGGCATAATCTAAACTCAAAGATGGGCGATGAGGGCAGATGAAGGTATTCAATTTAACAACTTAATCTGAGTCGTTCTAGAAGGTTGAGCTTGTGATATTAATTTATGCATTCGGGGAGTGTAGGTCCTCGGTATTTTGATTTTATAAATTTTCACCCAGCCTCCAGTCACGTTAAATGAAGGTTATGCCACTTCAAAAGATCTAGGGGAACCTCCCTTGATCGTTGCTCTAGATTGTGCAATTATCCTTGTCGTCAAAGTTGCCCTCCAACCGTCTTCTTACCTCAGGCTCTCAGGCTGCTCCGGCTTTTTGAGAATTCTATTGCCTTCTTTCCTGAAGAGCACCTGAGATAATCGACAACTTTTAGAGTTCGATTAAGTCGTATTATGCGGATGAATTCGTTTAATGTTGCCGGGATACTGTGACATTTCAGAGAATTTTGAAGCGGACTAGCTCGCTGGAAAGGGCACTAGCACTGTACTCTTTCCGGATGGAGACCTACCATCCACTCCCATCGCTACTGCAAAACATCGACTGCAGCTTGAAACGCTTACTGACACAAGTCGTAGATTGTCTACCGGCGCTGGGTGCATCGTTACAAACCAACTATGGCCTACTATCGATCGAAATTGCTCACGTAGCCTCATCAGAATGAGTAGACATAACCTCAGAACATTGTGCCTTTGCAAGACATGCCTCAACAATCAACATTATGCCTCATCTATAGCTACTTCTGCAAAAGCTGTAGAGACGAAAAAAACTATTGCACATCTTCTATGTAACTGCAGTGCACTATCCTTCCGTAGGAAACGTCACCTAGACGCCTGCTAATTCAAAAACTTGACGGAACCATATAGCATTAGCATCAACCATCTTTTATCTCCATTGCATTAGCTTTCTGTTTTGCGGAATAGGAACAACCAGATCCGCGTGGTAACACATCGGACCTACTCTGGCTTAAGTGTGACTGATACTAATGAGCAGCCAGCCACTCTGACATATGTTGCATAAATCCCTCGGCGGAAATCATATGTATATTGCACGTCCAGCAGCATAGAATAAATTTGATTACGCGTCACCTGGATACTTCCCAGAGAAAATTAGGAAGTGGTGTATTCTCTGAACATCTTAATTTAAGTAAATCACTTCGTCTACCAAATCATAATATAATAGTGATTAGCGAAGCCTGTCCTGGTTGAGGTGGAACGTGAGCCAGACAGCAATTAAATACCTGACATCATTCTATTCAATCTAAAGTAGTCATAAAATGCTGCGCATCTATTGACGAGATACTCAAACAGTTTCTCATTCGCATGTGCTGGGTACCAGGCCATAGAGACCACTGTCTTGTCATTGTGTCATTGTGGCATTGTGGGTCAGGGCTCTGACTCTAGGAAAGAAGCAACGACCACTACCTAGCCACCACTAACTAGCCTCTAACTTCTCCGAAAACGCGTTAACAATCCTGGAACTGCAATCAGATCATTTTATTGCTTACAAGTATCATCCTCAAATTAAATCCAGGAAGTGCCCACTGCACAGCAGTCAATCATTGCGCCAACGTTCTGTTCCATCATCTGACTTTCAAAGCCAATTGCCTCGGGAATAAAATTCCAATTCACCCATGAACTTCATAAACAAACATCCTTCAACAACAACATTAGCATTAAGTTCTGAAACAAACGTCGTCCCCTTATGGACGTCCCACCGCCCTTCACTCTCCCAACACTCCACTTCCGACGTGTGCATGGCAAATCATCTACATCGCGGCGCACAAATTCAATTTGTTACATCGAGCATCGCTGCCGCAAGTGACAGGCGCGGACATTAAGTGCAGATAACTCCTCCAATCACCCGTGAAATTCACGAATAAGAAGTCCCCAGCGGCAGGCGGCGGGCGGTTGTGGCCCTCCCCACCGGCGCACTGACAAACCAAATCTGCTTCTCTCATAAATCATGACGTTACACTTCATTTGTCATGTGATACCCTCAATGGGCGCAGCACTCAGTCACAGACACAAACGCAAACGAAAAAGTGTCCTTTTTCCAGCTACCAGCGCGATGCCTTTCTCAGTGTGACACACGCCGTCGGTTGCGCATCACTAATTTCCGCTTCCTGTTTGTGATAGATCCAGTCCCCCTCGCCATATCCAACTGCGCCAGCACCGAATTCCGCAGGACGACTGCGAATTATTCGTCCTTTCTTTTTGTTTGGTCTTTTTTTTCTTACTTTTTCAATCTGTCCAAACGAAAATGAAATTCCTTTTTTCACTTTCCTTCTCGCACGGTCTTTGCTCCTGCCATCGCGCCGCACTAGTCTGGGCGACGACTGCTGAATGCGTCCCGGCAGAGCATGAAAACGCCGCGAGCGGGTCAGCCGGCGTAGCCGAACTATAAGAGCAATTTTCCTAGTTTCTGCTCAGACAATGCAAGGACATAACTTCTTCGCCGTTCGTCGTTCGCCTTTTCAAGGACTCGAATAAAAGATTCGGAAAGACCGACGTTGGGGCCATGGAGGACGGCTGGTCTTTCTTTTGTTGCATCCACAGCGGTTAGCCCGTGTGGATGGTTGGTTCTTTTTTGTGTCTGCGGAGCTGCCATAATAAATTCCGTTGCAATTCAGTCGACCGCAAATGTCTGGTCATACCGGCAGAATGGATTTTCGCCCTCCTCCTCTCCATCGGACAGAAGACTGTGTCCTGCCTAGCTGGGATAGTTGCCTTCTCAAGGAGTGGCAGTGGCGGTGACGGTGGCGTTGCGCCGATTTAGATAATCTCTCATGGGTGGCGGGGTTTTTGTGGCTTGCCCAGACCGATGGGGTGGAGACGCTATAATTCTGATAATGACAGCGAATGGGTTTGGATTAGTTTTTCAATGATGAATCAGGAGATGACATAGAATTGATAGCGTAGATTGGATTTCGTTGTGCGGGGAGAGAGGGAGACTCCCCCCCAGGATGGGACCATTTAAGGGATAGCAATCGGATTAGAAGCGGATGCAAGTCAGCTTTTCCTGGGCGATTCATTGGCAGGGAGGGCAGTTTTATTAACGGAAAAGCCATTTGGATATTTTATGCCAACAAAAGCATCAATTTGGGGCGCATTTTATGGCTTCTTGGAACTAATTTGACTACTTGTGCACTATTCGGAGTTATTATCCGACAATCGATGGTTTGGTTCGGTCCATGACAACCATTGTCGGCATGACGGTATCTCTCTATTTTCTGATAATCATCAATCAATCAAGTGGCATTCGTGTTGCAGGAGTCATCTAAGTCAAGGCAGAGTACAGTCAGTCAGTCAGTA
This sequence comes from Eristalis pertinax, assembly GCA_907269125.1. Classification (NCBI taxonomy): domain Eukaryota; kingdom Metazoa; phylum Arthropoda; class Insecta; order Diptera; family Syrphidae; genus Eristalis; species Eristalis pertinax. The sequence goes on from OU026147.1 coordinate 49,050,578, forward strand.
GGCAGTGAGTCTTCCGCTGTGATCCTGTCATTTTTGCTAGTTACGTCTTTTGTTTTTGTGACCCTAAAATTCGTCCTTTTTTGTGGCAACCGGTAAAGCTGGTTTAGCAACGAATCCATGAAACGGGAGTCACCGGAACGTGTAACCAAACGCTTCGAGAAGACAGTCTTAACAGAGAGACATCAGCAGACGTCCATGACCACAAAGCTGCTTTTAAGTTGCTCCTGTAGCTACACAGATATTAGCTTAATCTTGATGCTTGGCCGAACAATTGCGGACTGTGTTCACTCCAACACCCCAAAGTTACCTTGTTGACAAAGCCACTGTGCCAGAAATGGTATTCGTGTGCAGAAATGCTCTTTGATCAAAATCGGGATCATCGGTCAAAAACAGCGTTCAATTAGCGATCTCACGGCACTGTCTATGGTCATCCGGCTTTAATGCTTGCGTCAGCATAATCTCATTCGGATGTAGGCCCAAATCCAAAAACAAAATAAGCAGGAAAACTGACCGACTTTTCCATGTTCTCCCTACTTAATATCGCCGAGTTTCTTTTTGAAGAATATGACGATCTGCGCAACGTAACGTTGGGCATCTTTTTCGGAGATGTCCTCTTTCGGTAAGCACCTTATAGCGTCGTAGTACAAGGACTGAAATATGGGAGTGAATTTGCCTCTGCACGCTTTGAGCACCTCTTGACAGCAGTTGCCACCACATGTTTCTGAGACAGTAAGCACCAACATTTTGGTTGACGAACGCTGAAGCTGAATGAATTTCAGTTTTAGGGGGGCTCGCGACTGTTCAAAATTTGTAAAGTGCTGCAAAATTTGGCGTGCAACGTCCTGGGATAATCGAACTTTGCAAAGTCTGAGAGTCGAATTCGGGCTCCTTTACTGCCTCTGCCAATGGCTTGAACTCCACAGTCTTCGATATCTTTACCTGGGTCACCCCAGGAATATATTCGTTCGCGGTTGGCTTAAATATTGAAGTTCTTTTCTAGTGCTTTATTTTGGCAAATATTAATTTGTATTAGTCTGTTTTGTCTATGGGCTATTTCCCTCTACGGTATCTCAAACCAATTGTATAGAGAATATACAGTCAATTATGGTGAATGTATTATGATAATAGCGTACCAAACTAACCCGAGCAGAGTATCAATCAATAAATCAATTAATACTGTTTCAAACCGAGTAGTTAATTCGAGCTGCAACTGGGTTTGTTTCAATTCCAACTCAGTTAAAGAAAGTTTCGGTTTGGCACATCACTAGACATTACATTATGTTTTATTCATTTCGCCCCAATCTCAGTCTGGTTGGTGGCGTAAGATCCACGCCCAACCTATTCCAAGGTGCAACGAATTGCTTGGACATTGAAGCCTTGATGACGACCGACTTGAACTTGGATTTACTAAAAGATAAAGTCAAGTATAATCGGCTTAGACAGAATGTATGCAATTTGAGCCCATTACTCAGCACTACCTTTATGATATTTTGGTTGATATCCCGAGACGGTGCCGATGAGAAATGGCATCAGAGATCAAGGAGTTTTACAAGTACTTGTTGAAAACTGAAAAAAGCTGAGAACTAGCGTAGGTAATGCTGCACGCCTTTCGAGTCGAATTAGGGACGTGTCCATGAACAATTTTTCTCAAAATTTGCGTCGTAGCCCGAACTATCTTGTAGGGTTAGTATGATGGTACCTACCTGCATTCAGCAAAGAAAACAGATCCATTTAGCTTGTTATCTAGCCATTGTCCACCTAGCTCTCACCTTCTTTTCAATTTGTTAGCGTCCACAAGCGACCGATCCAGCCGAACAAAGCCAGTACAATGCACCGCAGCACGTCTAGCCCTGACATTGACACAAAAATCCTTCCCACAGCAAATCTATCTCATATTCTGGCGGTTGTACCCTCACCAAATCAATTAAACTAAAACCAACCTCCAGACAACAGTCACCATGGCAAATCACCCCTCCGCCCACTCGCAGTTTTCCCGACATCCGGCGCAACCCTCACTGCGTCCCCATTAAATTTTCATTGTCGAATTGTATTTCCCAAAGTGAAATCCATCAATGGAACTTGCTCACACCCCTCGCGCCGCCGGAACAAACACAATGCCATCCAGCTGTCTACTTAGCAATTACACTCTCCGACATTTATCGGCAGGAACTTCCTCGATCTACCTGGAGGAACAACAGCAGCCAGCCGGGCAGGCTGAAACGTGGAACGAGGGAGGAAAAAAACGGTGTCTCGAAAAGTTTTCGGTTCAACGAAACCACTTCAGTTCCATTTTTCGTTACACACCCCACACCGCCCACTCCGCCCACACCACCCACTCCGCACTCGGCAGCTGTGTGTATTGTATCCCATCTCCTTGGATACCCTTGTCTAGGATGTCTATTAAGTTTACATTCCAACGATTTCCGAATGAAAACAACTGCACTGCCACCACCAACAACAACAACAGCAACAACGTCACATCACACAATAGCGACCAAAACTTTTAGGGTACGACGTATTTTTCGGTTCTTAAGCTCGCGCGCCCGCCCTTCACCTTGATGGATTGGGTAATGTGACAGGACAACAGCGACGATGACGACGACGGCGAAGAGGACGACGATGACGTTAAGTTGGTGCGGGTGATGGCGGTGATGGCGGTGAGGGTGGGAGTGGAACTTCTAAAAGTTGCGGGGTATTTTCGTTTACGCTAAGTATCATCCCAGTTGTCGGAGTGACATTCAATGATGATACGCGGGGGTTGGGGAGGCAGCGTCGGAAGTGGGCGGATTAATTATCCCCGACCGGGCGGAGGGCTCAGAGAAAGAGAGTGAAAAGTTATTTCGGCGGAAAATATTGACAAACGATACACGCACATGACATATTTCACGTGAAATGATGGATGAGAGCTTGCATGGGGCGACGATGGGGTCTAGCGTCGTCAAAGGATACACGCTGGCAGTGTGTGTGTGTGCGGTGGAGTGATCCTCTCAAATTTAATTTTCGTTAACGTTCCCCCTTTGTGAGCCGAGGGTGAAAACGCAAAAGAGTTTTAATTTGTTGCCAAAGCTCCTTTTCAGTGGTTAATGAGTGTAATGTCGATTTGGTTGACGTGGCCGGGGGTGGGTGTGAGGTGGTTACCAGATACGTAAAACGTGTCGTTTACCCCGACCTTGGCAGTGGATCATGGAACATTAAGGGTTCGCACATAAAGACTGTACCGTGTCCCTGTTGCCGTGTGGCAACCTACCGATGGGCAAAGGTAGATTGCTTTAATTTGGGAAGAATGATGCCACAAACACAACGAAGCCACAGGAACTATTGACATGGAGTACCTTTTGAACTGTGGTCCGCTGAGCAACTGACCGTCACTAGGGACAACTAGTGGCAACTAGAGTCCTTTGATCACATTAGATGGCGATCCATGGATTTCGTTGCCAAGCAGTTGGCTGTAAACACGCAGTGCGTTGGAATGTTTGTAAAGAGAAAAGCAGATAACGCCCTACCTTGACTGAGAAAAAGTGATTCTATTAAAGAAGTTAAAGCACGAGTTCACGATGTAACCGTCGAACAAACTGGCAGAGGGCTTTGCTGGCGACATCAGCGAAGCCTGTGAAATAAATTAATTTCCGAAGGACACTCATTGCAAGAAGGATACTCTAGAGCGGTTCAATCAATTACGAAGTAAATCAGGCGCTGACCACAGTGAGACACATAAGATGTTACTTTCAAAGGGCCACCAAGTGGATCATGTCAGTCATTTACTTACTGACTGCCCTCTAAGAGAGAAAGAACAACTCTGATAGTCAGAAACGACGTGGATCGTTTCGTGCATTGACATGGGGTAAATTAACACAGTCGCGGTCGGCTACAAGCCTCCAATAACTTCGATAAGAGATGTGTCACTTGGATGTGTCGAATTTAAGGTGGCCAACTGAGCACTTAAACAAACTGTTCGTGGCCCAAATCCCCGTTAATTCTGTCACCGATTGCAACGAAAGTCAATCGTGAACAAATGCGCTAACTTATGTGCAAGGGTCCAACCATAATTGACTTAAACTTGTTTCGGAAGCAAACGGAAAAGAAGCCGGAAACATCATCAAACTTCAAAGTGTCCATAAGGCAAACTTCTGGGAATATTTATTTCTCTACATGTAGAATGATTGCTTTCGCTCCCGTTTAGGTAAAGAAAAAATAACGAAACTCAACGAAGCTTAATGAAATTTAACGAGACTTAACGAAACTCACCAAAGTGGTTGTTATGCTTACAGTATATCATTTATACATATTCCCTCGATTAAGCTTAACAACTTACGTCTTTTATGCTTGTGTCTTAAGACTTCCGCCCGTTGCCTGAAGCTCGTTCCCATTTTGGAGGCTTGCCTCAGGCTTAATCAAAGAACCCGAAGTGGACTCTGAATTGAAGACAATTGCGCTCAAAATAACATATCCACAAAACGTTGATCAATTTGCTTTGACCCGTTGCATTACGGAATGCTTTCGTTCGCCTTTCAAAGCGAGGTGCTTACTCAAAATTCCACCGATCCGACGTCGAATGTAAAAAAAGGCCACAAAATTTTCTCCACACGAAATAAAATGAACAAGGCAGTACCGCCGAGAGACAGCGGAACTCTAGGCATCCCCGAAATTAAATGAAAATAGCAAAAAGAAACTGCTGACAGATGCTGGCACCATGAACTTTTCGCCGCCCCATTGCCCCAAGTGACAAACTCCGAAACTCAATTTAAAAATGCACATAAATCCTAGTCAAATAGCTTAAAAATGTGTGTGTACTCACCAATGGCGGCTTATCGCCCAGCCGCTTGCAATTGTTCAGCTCCGTTGGTGAGTTGTCCTCATCGGAGCTTGGGGTCTGTACAACTTTCTCGTTATCATTGCAGCTGCATACCACCGCGACAGAAGAGGCGGAAGAAGGAGAAGAGAAAAATAAGAAATCGTTAGGAAAATAGCTTCACACAACCCTTCGCTGTCAACGCAAGTCGTGATTGACAACAAACACCCCCGCCCGGGGCCCGATCTAGTCTACACACGAACTCGGAACACTTATACACAAAACATGCAAAATCAATATTTAATCACATTAAAAGGATCAGCAAACCTTTTTCATCCAATCCGAGCGCAAATAAAATCAAAGAAACCCAAAAGGACTCATCCATGCACACAAACAAACACTCACTCCCACACCCCACGCACCACGTCCCACACCCCACACGGAAGGGACATTTTATTTTGCTGTCATTTTTCTTGCAATGGGGCTCCGTCGTCGGAGTAGAGTCGCGTACGATGCTCACAACTGCACACACACACACGCGAGCCGAGACTGTTGTTGTTGGTGTTTACTCACTTCAAGTTCTCTGCCTGTGTGAAGAGATGCACGGGCCGCCGCCGAGCGCCGGGGGATGCCGTCGCCGCTGTTGTCGTCGTCGCATTGTCCGTAATTGAATTCAAGTCAACCCTCATGCTGCGTCCCACACATCCGCCGACACCGACGTTGCCACCGCCGACGCCGCCGCCGCCGCCACCAACCCCCCCTCCAAGACCCATGTTGCTGACATTGAAACGATTAATGTGATGATTATCGTTGCTGTTCTTCTCGTATCCCAAATTGTTGTTTATCATCTTTGGGCAGTTCACTGCGCGTCGCCCCGGCAGAGCAGAGGAGCACACCAAGCACCAAGCGACCCCCACACCCACCAAGCGAGCGTTTAAAGCGTTCCGCAGGCAAAAAAGCGCAATTTTTGAGCGTTGGATGTGGTCGGGTTAAGGGAATGACATTGATATTTGCAAGTGATGGGGATGATTTTAAATTTTGAGGTTTGCCACGGTATGGTTGGATGCCGAGATCGAACCGTACCGCCATCGCATCACCGATCATCATTTATTTGTTTGATTTTGATTTTGTTTTTTTTTTTTGTATTTTGGTAGCCAATATGTCAAATGGATCCGATGCATGAAAGAGAGAAAGAGGAATGAGAGGTAAGTTACTAGGTTCATCATGTTTTGTGGTGGGGGACTGTTGGGGTTGGATGCAATGTTAAGCAAGTATTTACAATTGGGAGAGCAATGCGTTGGCTCTGACTTACATGGACATAGATGTCGGTGCTGTGACTATACACGAAATCGGACGAGATGAGCGATGTGGAGGATCTATCTGAGGCTGTCTGCTGCTAAATCATCTTACACCCACTGGCTGTCGGGGCAAATCAGAGTCTGAAAGAAAATAATCAAAATAATTAGAATCGTTTAGTTGGTTGAGTATGATTGCAATTAAAGTGGTTGTAGGTTTGGTTAGCCGCCCAGAAGGTCAAGGGCTCTGTGAATGGGGAACAAGTTGTGTGATTGGCTCTTTTTTTCCTTTTGGAGTCTTAACATTGTAAGTAGCTGCATAGACCTGCCTCCTGAAAGACGGCACAATAAACCAAGTTAAACCATAGCATCGCATATGCCACTGGGGGACCATTATATACGGCTAACTTCGACGTCCCACTACAAGGGAGATCCGAGTGTAAAGTAACCCGTGCACAGGAAGAAGAAACTTGCAAACTGCAACTGAACGCTATAAACTCAGAGATCGTGGCCGTGGCCAGAGTAATTCTGTCGCCGATGTCAAAATCAAACGTGAAAATATGAGACTATTATTTATGTTCAAAAGCCCATGTACGCAACATTTCAATACCAACTGTCATTTCCGTACATTGAGAGTGATTGCATTCGAGCCCATCTAAATAAGGAAAAGTGAACAAAACTTAACGAAACTTAACAAAACTTAACGAAACTTAACAAAACTTAACGAAACTTAACGAAACTTAACGAAGTGGTTACGGTTACAGTATGTACATTTATTATTTCTGTGTATTTGCGTGTGTCAAGCTTTGCAAGTAAGGTCTCCTAAAACCTTATAGTGTCACCACAAACTGTCCGAAAACCAACTACAGATCATAAGGCTGCTTAACTATTTCAATTCTGTATATAGAGATCTTTCTTTAACATCATTCTCGAAAAGATCGTGAGTAAGTCAATCGTCAACACCAGAGTCACGATCTTCCACAAATCTGTACAACAGCTCGCATATGCTGATGACATTGACATCATCGCAGGGCCACGTCGGGCTGTCAGTGGTGCATTTGTGATCATCGAGAAGGAAGCGGCTAAGATGGTGGACAGCATATTCTTGCGGTCAATACACCGACGTCTTAGACAAAACTTCACTATAGACAGCCATAACTTCGAAGTAGTGTAAGACTTTGTCTAACTAGGCTCCGAAGTTAACGCAAGCAGTGACATCACCGCGGCTATAAAACGAATGACCACCGTCGTCAATCGCTCTGTCTTTGGGCTTGGAAGGCAATTGAGGAATAAACCCCTCTCTCGAAGACCCAAGGCATCCCTATGCAAAACCTTGATAAGCCCAGTCCTGCTGAAGCATTGACACTAACCAAAGCGGACGAGGATATTCTTGGTCGCTTCGAGAGGAAAGTCCTCCGTATTATATTTGGTCCCGTGTTTACTGATGGTGTTTGGAGGAGGATACTGAATGACGAACTATAGACAGCAGCCTGCACAGCGACGTCAATCTGGTCAAAACGAGTACTAGTCTCTCGCCTCAGTCAACTAGAGCGAATAGACCAATGCTCCAGCACGGGAAGTCTTCCACTTCAACTCCGAGGGGCAGCGCGGTAAAGGAAGACCACGTCTCCGTTGGCGTACGCAACTGGAAAGGGATCTCAATCAGATGAACGTGAGTAGCGGGAAGCAACTAAAACCGTGCTAAGTTGAGAGGCATGTTGGCTGAGGCCAGGGTAAGCCCAGGACTGTAGTGCCAGCCAAAGAAGAAGACGAATAAGTATACAGAATGGCTTTGAAGCGAGTGCGAAGCTAATTAGATCAACCGGCGTAGATTGATATTTATCACATCCTTGACCCAATCAAAGAAGTATTTATCAAGTATCTTCTTGCTTGTTTTAGCCAGTCCTGGACACTTGCAAAGATCCACGAGCTCAATCTCTTTCGATTCTCTACATTTTTAGGACAAGACCAGCCCTAGTCTGTGGGCATGCTCCCCTCTATGATATCGTACTCAGATTACACTCAACCCTGTATAGAGAGAGAAGTGCGTTTGTAGTTGAACCCGAATAGCTTCGTTATTTTACAGGAAGTAGTCAAAAATGGCCAATTCAAGTAAATTCTTGATTAAAAGCGAATCTTCTCAAATCGTTGCCCAATTGCTTTGGCGGATGGTGTCTCTCACTCCTGAAAGGGACCCAAATCGTCGGCCGTACTCGAGCACATCAGGAAGTTGGCCAGATGGTCGCCAAGGATGCTTTCAAGAATTCAGCGGGCTGCTCAGACTCTGCTGTCGTTGTGCGGGTGGTATTCAGACAGTTGCGTATTCAAAAACATGACACATCACTACTCATGTTTCCAATTTCGGGATTAATTTTGTTGGCGTGCTCTGCATGCTGGCTTATAAATACACCAGTGTAGCAATTGCTGTGTCATGCTAAGCATGACCCATTACATCTTCTTTGCAATAGGCCGGGCCATCATTACGTATGGTGGCCAATATTCAACATTTGACGGTTAATCACAAACCACCGCATAGCACTTCATATGTACGCACATTTGCTTGCCAGTGTCAGTACGCCTATGTACACGTACTTTTAGATGCTTGTGGAGGTCGAGTTACTAAATCTCTGTTCGGATTTGGATGAAAATTAGTAGATAGAGTTCCCCCGATTCACAATTCTCTGAGATGTCACAGAGTCCCGGCACCCATATAAGTCGGATGCTAAAATACTTGACCATCACGTTGAGAGATAGTCGGCAATTCCGGGAAGTCTTTGAGTTAAAAGCGAATGCGCCCAGAGATGTGGTCGCAGCCTGGCTCTCGGAACAAATGACGATATCTGTACTTGATATTGTATGCTTTTTTTTAGCCAGAACAGGCCTTTTTTATTCGCTATGGTTTCTGGCTAAAAGACGCTAAAGTGATGCGGTAGTCGGAATGACAGTTGGATGTTTAGATCCTTAGAATAGACACAGTCAGGCAGAATGTTCCACTCCACACAATGGACGATGATGGAAGAGAATTCCGTCCCCCCGACCTGGACGAAGTCAAGATAGCTATATCGAGACTAAGATCGAACAAAGCTGCTGGTGCAGACGGACTGCCTGCAGAACTCTTTAAAGCAGCTGGTGATGAGATGGTAGGGTACATGCACCAACTCATCTGTAAGATATGGTCGAAGGAAAGCATGTCCTATGAGTGGAACCTCAGTATTGTTTGCCTCATCTGTAAGATATGGTCGAAGGAAAGCATGTCCTATGAGTGGAACCTCAGTATTGTTTGCCCGATCCACAACAAAGGAGACCCCTTCAACTGCGCCAACTACCGAGGGATAAGTCTCCTAAACATCACCTACAAGATCTTCTCTGTCGTTTTGTGCGAGCTCCTGAAACCATTCGTCAATAACCTGATAGGTCCTTATTAGTGCGGTTTCAGGCCGGGAACCACCATCGACCATCATCATCAAGAGATGCAGATCGACACCCACCACCTATTCGCCGATTTCAAGGCCGCATATGACAGCGTGCATAGAGACGAGCTATACAACGCCATCTCTAGTCTTGACATTCCTGCCAAACTCGTCAGATTGTGCAGGATGACGATAGAGAACTCTCGCTGCTCCATCAAGGTCGGTAACGAACTCACTGAGAAATTCAATGTCAAAAAAGGTTTTAGACAAGGCGACACGCTGTCATGTGATTTCTTCAACATCATACTTGAGAAGATCGGGCGAAACTCAAATGTCAACACCAGAGGCACGATCTTCCAGAAGTCCGTACAATTGCTAGCATACGCGGACGATATTGACGTGATTGGTCGAACACAGCGAAGCGTTTGCTGGTATTGAAACGGAGGCTGCAAAAATGGGCTTAACAGTGAATGAGGGCAAAACGAAGTACATGCTGTCATCGAGAAAGAACGCACTACATCGACGTCTCGGCCAGAACGTCACCGTAGGCAGCTTTAACTTCGAGGTAGTTAAGGACTTCGTCTACCTCGGCTCCCAGGTAAGCAGTACAAACAACATCAGTACCGAGATTAAACGCAGAATAACTCTTGCCAATCGCTGTTTCTTTGGGCTCAAGAGGCAATTGAGTAGTAGAGCTCTCTCTCGAAGGACCAAGCTAACACTATATAAGACCCTCATCATCCCTGTCCTGCTATATGGCACAGAAGCCTGGACAGTCTCAAGAACAGATGAAGAAGTCCTTGGTCTTTTCGAGAGAAAAGTTCTGCGTTCCATCTTTGGTCCTGTTTGCGTTGATGGCTTTTGGAGAAAAAGATACAACCATGAACTGTACGTCTACGGATTCAGCGCCTAAGATGGCTAGGCCATGTAGAGCGCTTGGACAACACTGCACCAGCCCGAAGAGTCTTCGACTCCGGGGACAACGCAATAGCGGACGCCCACGAAACCGATGGCGACAACAAGTGGAGAATGACCTCAACCAAATTGGTGCGCGAAATTGGATACAGCTGGCTACAGATCGTGCCAGCTGGAGAAGCTTGTTGACTGAGGCCCAGGTCCACCCCGGACTGTAGTGCCACTAGAAGAAGAAGAATAGATACCCGCTCTCACAACATCGTCTCGCAGAGGACCATCCAGCGTCTGATAATCAGACTCTCAGTATGATCTGAGGGGAACGCTGGTAGAGAAGATTTTCTCAAAAAGAATCCTGGATGTTAGGAGGTCGGTGTTTTCAGGTAAGGACCTGTAACAATTGAGAATAGTCGAGTGTCCGAATCGGAGTTCCTTTCACATGTGTAGCGATTTCGGCTTTATCGCCGAGCAGGCCGCAGCCTGTCTGCCGAATAACTCTATCGGCGGAAGGTTAAGGAGTATGTTCAGGGCGTCGTAGGCGATTGTCCTTAGCGCTCCACTTATGCATACACACGCCATCCGCAATTGCAATTGATATTTCTATTTAAAGTGGTTCACAAGGTCGCGACGCCATTTAGTAGTATGGGCCTGGCTGTAGAGATACATAACCCCCCTCCCACCCTCCCTCCCTCCCCCCCCCCCCACCCTACAAATTCTATGCTTTTTTGCAGCATAGTCTATAGAGCCGTAGAGGCCTTTCTGACCCGTTCTTGGATGTTTAGTTTCCAGCTTAACTTCGTGTCTAGAATGAGGCCAAAGAAGTTTGCACTGTTATTCAGTTGTAGAGGGATTCCCCGTATAGTGGCAGGATGAAAGACAGGAATTTTGTATATCCTGGCGAGGAGTACTAGTTCTATTTTTTTTTGCGTGTTGAGACTCACAGATTGAGGTACAAGCTTTTGTTGCCCGGTCTGCCCTACTTGGTGCCTCCTCATTTTCAACGTACGGCAATCCAAGCTCGTCGTCCATCCAGACCGCGAACAAATTAAAACAAAAATGCTTAGCTTCGTAAGAATTGAACACTGAATATAGTGGGGACTCCGTAGGATGGTACTGAAGTGACGCTGGAGAAACAATTGGACGGGAGGAACTGTAATGAGAACTGACATCAAGGAGTTGGTTCGGTGGCTCTGAATCCCTCAAATCCAAACACTCACTTGTTGTTCCTCACTGTCTCATGCAGCATTTCAATGAAGAGCAACGACCCACTTTTCATTCACTTTTCCACAACAATTTCAGAAAAAAAAGCAAAAGTGTTTCAATTTTCGTCGCAAAGTGTCACCTTTATCCACTCATTTCGATCACACTCGTCAGAGTTTATCATTCACCTGCAGGGCATTGTTTCAATGAATTCCAGGGAACAACAGCAGCTGACACTATTAAAACGACACCTTAAGCCGCACATTCAGAACCCACCAGCTGCGGCCCACAGAAACGACCACCGCCTGCAAACGATTGAAAAGCAGTTCACAAAAAGGATGCAGTGAACTTCATTACCACCCCTCTGCACACAACATCGCATCCATATGGCTTTGCCCCTTAAGCCGAGCAAAGTCAATGTCGGATCGTTGAAAAATAGCCCTTCTCAGCCTCTCAGATATGCAGTGAATGGTTAGCCAAGTCATTTGCATGAACATCCATTGCAGTGGGCCACCTTTGTCTCTGCACCAATCTCAGGGGACCACAAATGTTCCGAAGTCCAAAAAAGCTCTTTGCCGATTATTCAACCCCTTTCTGCCAATGGCCAGTGAAGTGAACACACATACACGACAAAGGAGTCGCATTTCGAGTCCTTTTTGCACAAAAGGTCCGCAAAATCAACGCAACGATGATGATCCACACGGAGGAGTACATGTCCGAATGAATCCCTTTATGCTATTATTCAGAGCCGAGTATCGGAGGAGGATTGAAGTTGTCTGCTTTGTTTGCAGGACTATTGCATTCGTTTGGATTGTCACAGAAGGGCTCTGGCCACACACACACATCTGCCTGTGGCAGGGAATATCCTGTCGGAGCAATTTGAAAGTGTTACACAATGAATTTGGGCAGTCATTGGATTTAGTGCGTCGGTTTTATCTTCAGTAAGGCGGGCCATCCTTCCCCCGTTCTCCCCCTCTTTGAGATGTTATCCTTTTTTTGCCGCTGGTTTGGCTTCCCACTCTTCACGGTGGGTGGGTTTTGTGTTGACAAAATTGTAATTGAAATGATTTTCATCCTTGCAACGGAGATACACACAGCCACACACCCGCCTACTGAGCACTGACGCACACGCGTTCCTTCGTCTCGCTTGCGTTGTATTATTGTGTCCTCTCGGGACATCCCACCGTTGTCGGACTACCACCGGGTCCTGTGTGTTAAAGTGATGACGCTTAAATGGGTTAGAACGAGGATATCGCCGAGATTGCGAGACATTTTCATTTGAGTTTTGCATTTATTCGCCGTCGTCCTTGTTGCACACTGTTATATGTATTTGCATTTGATGGGTGGGGTGTTTTTCTGCAGTGCTTCCGCTTCTGCTTCAAATAAATATTAAAATGCTCAAATATTGTCCTTTCAGCAGGATTGCATTGGTATTTGCTCAAGAGCGAGCAAACATGAACCGATTGCAGAGATGAGGACCTCCGCGTCAAAGGGATGGATGTGTGTCGTCTTTGTGCTTGGTCAGGTGGAATTTAGTGTCTATTTCAGGACGCGCAATTTTTATTTCATTCCCATTTGCATTGCATTCGACTTTAAAGTTGGAAGGCCGCTTAAGCTCGCCTGGAGTGCAGCATTTAATGTTTTCGAAAATAATTCATGTTTGGGAGGCTGTTTGGGGGTTTCCTCATCATCTGTCCCCACTCCTTACCACCGCATCTACCTGGGTTAAGAGTGGGGGAACAGGGAGTGTGATGGCTCTTCAGACAGGGATAATCTATACCAACCCTCGCTGCAACTCAATTTCGGAGTCTGAACCAGCCCTTGTAAGAGAAGTGGGTAGAAAATGAGTTAGCCGGGTATTCCGACTACGAACGCGTCATCCAACACGAGAGCGACTAACAACGTGGCATCCCACAAGAGGTGTCATTTTGAATCTCGTAACATTGTCACACTGTCCATATTCCACTGTCACTACGATGACTTTTGTTAAGTGAAAACTAGAAGGTTAAGAACTACAGAGCACACCAATATAGATTCGCACAAGGTCCACAAATTAGCGAAATATTAGTGAGTTGCATCACATTTTCTGGAAGTTTTGTGTTGTGGGCCATTTAGTGCTTTTTTTTAAATAACTGCTCGAAATCTTGACAGAAAATCAGTATTATTCCTCAGCAGAACAAAATGAGTCGCTTTACGCTTGAACAACGTTGGAAAATATTGAAAACTTATTTCCACAGTGAGTGCTGTCAGCTGTGTAGCCCAAACAGTGCGTTGTTTGAAAAGAAGAAGTTTTGGCCGAAATGAAGCACCAGCCGCGACTTTCGTACGCAAGTTAGTGCAAAAAGTTCGTAAGACCGGTACGCCACTTTTTTACCGAAAAATTGTGTTCAGCGACGAAGCTCATTTTTGGCTCAATGGGTACGTAAATAAGCAGAATTGTCGATTTCGGAGTGAATATCAGCCAGAAGCATTGCAAGAGCTACCAATGCATCCAGAAAAAGTCACAGTTTGGTGCGGTTTATGGGCTGGTGGCATCATTGGACCGTACTTCTTCAAAGATGATGCGAATCGTAACGTAACTGTGAATGGTGAGCGCTACCGTGACATGATATCCAACTTTTTTTTTGCCCAAAATGCAAGAGCTTGACTTGCATGACATGTGGTTTCAACAAGACTGTGCCACATGCCACACAGCACGCGCAACAATGGACTTGTTGAGGGGCGAGTTTGGTGAACTTTTTATTTCACTTTTGGGACCGGTCAATTGGCCGCCTAGATCGTGCGATTTAACGCCTTTAGACTATTTTTTGTGGGCCTATGTTACAGCTCATGTCTACACAGACAAGCCCGCTTCAATTGACGCATTGGAAGACAACATTGAAGCATTTATTCGTGAGATACCGGCCGAAATGTTGGAAAGAGTATGCCAAAATTGGACTAAGCGGATGGACCATTTGAGGAACAGTCAAGGTCAACATTTGCATGAAATAATCTTCAAACATTAAATTATATGGACCGTACTATCGATTCAAATGAAGATTTCATGCATTTTTCTGAATTTTGTGTGTTTTTTTTATAAAAAAAAACTTTCCTATAGCTTTTAAAAATCACCCTTTAGCTTCTGTCGGTCAACGGGGGGTGTTATAGAGCCATGTTAACTGAAATTGAAGACATTGATTTGGATGACCTCTGGTTCACGGAGAACGACGCCCCATGCTACAATTGATCTGAAATCAAACATTCGCATTGCCAAGCTTACAGTACCATGATACCAGGTACCAAACGACCAAACTTGCGATTTGCCTGTCCTTTAGGGCGAGAACGTTTGGTAGTCAGTGACCCCTAACAAACTAAGGTCTGGAGGAATCTACTGCCGTTCATGTTACTGTCATATACTATGGCCCTCGGCGGACACTGAAAGCTGTAAGCCAATTTAATCTGGGCCAAATTGAACTTAAACGCTCCGGGAACCTGTTAGTGTCATTAGAAGACACCATTTGAGGTCCTCATGAATGATTTCTTCAGAAATGCGCATACGATGAGAATATAGGGAGTGACTCTGCTCGGCTGTACCAAATGTCCGTAAGAACTTATTTCCTTAACCTGCCAACCAACTAAGCGAAATCCGCTATCGAAGCCCCGGCCCTAGACCAAACGCATGTGCCACAGACAAGAAGGCAACGACCATCCATTCCCCACACTGCTCCGGCTTTTCATTTTGCAGAAATTGCTTAACAACTTGCTGCCTAAACTCTAATCGATGCCAGAGTACCCATCAGACATTCCCTCCGCCCGCCACTCTGGCCTGTCATTCAAAAATCAAACCCTTGCAATGACTCATCACTGACTGGCCGAACATAAGTGTATTCCATGTAGCACGTCAGTGCCGTAGGCCCATTCGACTTAATGACAACTTTAAAGTCAGCTCCGTGTCCATAACCAGCTTAGCACTCAACCCGAGACAGTACAATGTGTGCAAAATTCATCGTCTCCACCCACGCCTGGGCTCGAACCTAATACACTCCGACCCGGATAATGCCTCAACATTTGACCCTTTTCCTTCGACGCACAGCAGCAGACGAGAAAGGCCCGGGACGAGGCTCTACCGGGCCACAAGTAATATTCCTGACACTTTGCAGAATTATATTAAATAATTCCACAGACTTATCGAATCCATAACCGGAAACCCTTTTCGCAATAAGCCGATCCCAGACCTACGTGATGCCGGCGACGTGAGGAAGTATCCACCCGCACCCCCAACCCCTAGCACGCACTTCATTGAGGGGATAAACGCCTCTCGGTTTCCTCAAAAACGGAGTGACTTCAAATTTATCTTGGCACTCTGTGAACGGCCCTCTTCCGTTTGCCCCGTCGGTCGTCCCCATTGCCCAGCAACCCGGTCGACCGGTGTGTTGTTTGGCTGCGTACCCGGGGTTGGTGTGCGTGAGTGTTTGAATTACAGTCGCACGTTTGCAGATGCCCTGCTAAGCAACCCCTTAATCAAAGCAGATTTTGAGCAGCCACTGTGCCGCACTCCGACCCACACCACCGGCCAATGCTGGCATCATCAAACTCAACACAGTAACTGAGATATCCTGCTGATTATTGCAGCCATCAATTTTTATGATTTCTGCTTTCGACATTATCCCCGAGGTGGTGGTGCTGGTTGGGATGGTGATGATGTCAGATCAAATTGCTGGCGGAGGGCGGAGCGGCGTCATTGGAAATGTGGCAGAATCGAGGTCCTAAAGTGAGCACACAACGATGAACAGAATGAACCGAGTCGACCCCCAGGGGGGGAAGCACTTTGCCGTGGGCTGGATTTGTTTATAATTTGCCAAGGATCGACCCATTTTCGATAAGAACCACAAGAAGATATCGACAGAACCGTCAGCCCCTGCTCCTGCCACATCCGAGGGCGATGGTAGTGTGCAACTAATGGGGAAGCACACCACCCCTTGGCAGCACAGTGTGTCCTTGGTGAGCCGTGCAGATGATGAATGAAGCAGAAGCTGCTACAGCGGCTATGGCGGATAACTCTGGTGTAAGCCACCAGCACTCACCTCGGGGCTGCATTCCTTTGGCATCGATTTTGGTATTTCTTTCTTTTGGCGGCGGCACCGGCGGCATGGGAATCACCGAGCAACCAGGCGAACCTCGCCTAATGGGGAATTAATTAGGAAGATCAAAAGTTTGGCTTCCCTAAGAGGATTCGACTTTTTTGAGGGGCTCTGTGGGGCGTTTTGTTTTTTCTGTTTTTGTTTCCCTTGATGGCTGTGGAGGCGGCATCAGCGGTTGGGAAATTGCCTCCGAGTGGGAATCAATAATTGATTGATGGAACGGAACAGTGTTCGAGCGGGCAGGCCCTTAGAGAGATTTGATGCAATCCCATGGGCTGGAGTGCTGGTTGGTTGTTATACTGCACGGGAAACTTGGGAAAATTTAAATTTGCCGGATAGGGAAATGAGATGCAGCCATTTTTGTGTGGCAACGACGAGGTTGTGGCGAAGGGGAGTACTGCTGTGGGCATTCGTTGGAAAGCGAAGAGGGGGGTGATGACTGATTGATGGATGGTGCTTGCATTTGTTCTAGTTCGGAAAACGGACGGCAACTGGACACCTTCTCATGAGGAGATGCTAGACGACCAGCACCCATTTTCCAGACTGCGTAGAAGTGTCAAGTGATAATGATGACTCTTCCACAGTAGGAAAGCGTATGGAGCAAGAAAGCATCAGCATCCCGTATACGACACAATTCAGGGGCGGACCCACCATATGTGGAAACGCACAGGGCGCGCAGCGCTTGAGGACCCATTGTAAAGACTAAATAAACCTATGCTAAATAACACACACAAGAATTTAGTTCGAAAAAAGCCACAATAAAAAATCCATAGCATATTTGCCTATGGCCGACTTGTGCCAAAACAGCAGAATGGGGCGCCAAACATAAATCTTGCACAGAGCGCTCATTTGGCTCGAGCCGACACAGGAGACAATATACGGGTTATCCAATCATCCCCTGGCTCAGTAACATATTCAAAGAATGCCTAACGCTAGATTATATTCCAAAAATATGGCGAGAGGTCTGAGTAATTTTCATTCAAAAGGCAGTTAAGGCAGTCCACGTCACTGCCAAGGACTACAGAACCAATAGCCTTTCTTCCTCTTTACTGAGATATGCGTTCCATAACTAACCTAACTAACTAATTACTCGATTCAGACGAGTTTTCTTAGAGCAGCAGTCGAGTTTGGTGATCTACGCTGCTCCAGAGAGACACACCAAGAAGTTTAAACCAAAAGTTGAGTTTCAATGTCCACCGTGGAGCGTCCACACTGGGCATACTTGATTCCAAACTCATTTGGGAGGAAAACCCGGAGAATCGTGTAAAGAAGGCGTATGTGGCGTTCTACCCTTGCCAACGTGCCTTGGGTAAGACATGGGGTCTCAAACCACAGAAGGCGTACTGGCTACTACTTACGGTTCTCTAGTACGGGGGAAAGCAATGTAGAAGAAATGCATTCCGATGCCAAAGATCGGTCTGCCTAGGAATAACAGGTTGTCTCAAAAAAACACTGACGGCAGCATTCAAGGCCATACTCTTTTTACCTACTCTCGGCCTATTCTGCAGCAACAGTGCAGCCTCATCGGCCCTGAGGCAAGCCATACGGTCACACTAACAATTGAGTCCTTCGTCAAGTGCTATAAGGGAAATTGTGTTATAAAAAATCCACCTTTCCAAATCCAAATCCATATCCCATTTGTGCTAGTTCTCTAGCCTATATTATGTACAATTAACTGATTCGACGTGGCAGCTGTGGTGTTGTGGATATGTACGTCGACTCCTACGCGCTTGAACTTCGGTGTCTGGGTTCGTTTTACGACCAAATACTAATTTTCACGGCCTCACCACTTTCGTTTCACTAAAAATGCTCAAAGAATATAACTGTCTAGAAAAAGCTTCTCAAATTTGGCCCTTCGGAGTCGGCACAATACAGTCCAAACCCTTCCACTAGTTGGAGAACAATAGCACGCACAACACGAGTGGTTGCTGAGAATCTAGGCCCTGGCCCTCTACGGGCTGTAGCTGTAGCCGGCCATATTATTATTATAACTGATTCGATATGCCACAGTGTACGGTTTTAGTTGTGGCATGGTGGGTAGGTCTGGGTTTTCGAATCAGTCCTTGCCACGAATAACTTTCAAATTGACGGCTCCACCTCCTTGGAGCCGTTGATAATGCTCAAAAACTGAGGCTGTCAAGTGAAAGCTTCTCAAACTTCGCCGTTCGGAGTCGACATTAGACTGTAGCTCCACTTCACTCGTTCAACGCTAGTGGTTACTAGGCCATGTAGCGTCACTCATGTAATACATCTGACGGGACTCCGATACGCGCTTAGAGTCAGCAGAACTCAGTTACGGAGGCAGTTAAGTTCTAGTTCCTTGGGTAAAATGTGCCCACAGCTTCTCACGCTCACAAAGCTTCCTAAAATTCCCCCATTCTCCATCAAAATCCTCATCTCTTCTGCTCTAAATGCTCACCCCAACCAGACATCCATCAGAAGTCTAGCGTCTTGGTCGTCGTAGTTCCTTTTTCATCACTTCCTTCATATCGGTCGTAAGGATTCCTCCACTCTGCGTGATACCAACGATATCAAGTGATCCACAAAAACTCTCCGATCGGGTTCCATAATCACCTTGTTTGTTTCGACTAAGAATGCATTCCAAAAAAACAAAAAAACAGCAATTTCCCCTTAAACATCTAAACATCTTCCAAAGAAGCCGGTTTTATGGTGCTCCGTCCAGTGGACTGCCCTGCTCCTGCGGCAGGATACTAACAAGTTGGACAGCAGCACGAAATATAAGACAAGCAGACTACTTAGGTAAGGGTTAGGTAGGTGGGCTGCAAGCGAAATCGCCAGCACACTTAGACCATGTTGGACCACTGATCGACAACTCCTGTGATAGTGCCAATAATTCGATGACAACGAAATATGGTGACCGGATGTAAGCCGGACGAACTTTGCTTCCACTGGGATACGAACCTGGGACCCTTCTAACCGGTCCGGGAACAAGAAGGGCGCCCTATGCACTGACGGTTCAAAGACGACTGCGGGTACAGGCGCGAGAGTCTTATGTGACCTGTTCGAAAAAACCCTGCACTAGGGGGACGACTGCAGCGTCTTCCAAGCCGAAGTGCCAGCGATATACGAGGCAGACCACAACGTAAAACTATTTTTTTTTTCTGATAGCCAAGCGGCAATAATTGCCATAACATCAGGCATTCTGACATCGAAGCTGGTTAGGCTGTGTAAACACAGCATCAGTGCGATATCCTCGGTGAACTCGGTGACCCTCAGGTGAGTAGCGGTGTATACTGGAATTCAAGGAAACGAAAAGGCGGACATAGCTCGCTCAGCTCCATGAGAAAAAAAACTGTAAGACGAAGCCTCGGATAGAGCCAGAACTCGGTGGCTTGGTCTGAGTATTGGAGCAACGGGAAGGCCGACCTATGGCCGACGCTGAGCAAAAAGAGATCTTCACCACTGATCGCTTTTAATCGCAAGGATATACGCATGCTAATAGGAGATCAAAGCAGCCACTGTACCGCATAACGACTGAACAGGCAGAACAGGCTGTGCGATTGCTCAAAGGAAAGGAGGAAAGCACTTCTTCGTAGAGCTGGAGGACTTAAGATGTGTTGAACTGAATATCCTCAGATTCAAATGTGTATCTGGGTGGATTTAGGATCACAATAGGTCTCACGGTAGTAAACCATCCCAAACAGGGGCACAAAGGCCCTAACAGGTTGGTCTAAGTGAGCTACGGCCATAGGGCCGGCAGGGCACCCTATTTCGTACGTGCCTCATGACTGTTTCCTAAGGAGCAGACGCAACAATGATCCCTCTCTCCTCAAGTCAGGTGAGGTCCTGAGTTTGGTGTCTTCTCACGTAAGTCTCGACTCAAATAGACACCATTCCACAATGAAGACGAGCAAATCTAGGAACAGCCTACATACATCGCCACCTATTCGTTGGCCGCCCACGCTCTCTGTCACCTTCCAGATTCCATCTTCACAACTTCATCGTCCACACACGTGAACCTACGCCCACCACGAGCATCATAAAACCCAATGTCTCCATTAATAGTTACCACCTACGTCGCCGCATAAGATCTCTCGTCAGTAAGTCCAACTCATAGTCATTCACGTCACTCACTATATTCACTTGGTGGTCCTCCTGGAAAGTGAGTACTTACGCAACCATCGCACACACAAAATCATTTTCTCCGAGAATTCGCAAAATCGTCCATCTTCACGACCCTTAAATGATTTCCCCTCAGATGTCCTCCGTAGAGGACACAATTAAAATCATTACATCGCATCCGCTCAAGCATCATTAGGGGCCTGGAAGCATCCAATTTGCACAAAACATCCAAACACGCCCTCCCCCCTCCCCGCCGTCATGACCACTCACAGTCCCCCGCGCAATGTCGGCGTCACCATCAACCCAAATGTTCGTCATCAGCTAACAACCTCTTAAGGGCCAAGTCTCTTTGAACATCCTTCAAAGTCGTTTGAAAATAATTGAAGGACCTCTCTCACTCTGTGTCTCTCCCCGGCCACGGTGTTCCTGTGCCGACCCATATACAAAATAGCGCTCCCTCCTAAGTGCGCACTTGTCACAATGATGCAAGAATTTTCCTCCTTCCGATGCTTAACGAGATTCATTTCCCGTGCCCCGGCAGACGGCAGCCACACGTCTGTGTGATAGACGCCCCACCGGGCCGGTCCCGTCACATCCTCAAACTATCGTCGGGATTCGGATTGCATAATTGAATCGTTTATTGCCAAAAATTTGCGCTTCACAGGACGAGTAAATTGTTGTCCTTCCTCGTCGTGGCCGCTTTCGCCACCGGGGCCACAGGCGACGCAACAAGGACGAAACTTTAATGTGCCAAACAAAAGTGTGAAGCCCGGGGAGACAAATCACCTCCGCACGAGGTGTGTTCGTGTGTGTGTGTTTCGAAGTGAGGACGAGCCAGGGTGTGAGTACAGTTTTATGGCGGGCAGTCATTTTCCAGGAAGCATCCTCCAGCGCGCAGGCAGTGCGGGGGCGCTCGCAGGGCCTGTACATCGTATCAAAGGCACCGTAATCCTCGGTCCGGGGTCTGCGTGTAACCTGGGGGATTCTAGGGAATTGGGTCAGAGGCGAATAAATAATTTCGCCCTCGTCCTTGAGTCTTGAGAGAACGTAATGAAGATTACTATGCGGCCACCTCCGAGCAGAGCACAAAAAAGAAACTGAAACCGACGACACGGCACGGCACGACGAGCGCAAAAGGGACGAACGGCAATAACATTTTCTTTATGTATTCGGGCAATCGTCCATCGAAGGACTACTCGCTACTCCTGGCTGTGGCCGATGTCCGCTCGCAGCTCGCCGCTCATGGCCGAATGGAATTTAGCGTGCGAACTCCCGGTCGTGTGCACTATGGGGCAATGGATTTCTCTGCAGCGGCGACTGCCGCCCGCACCCTCGTCCTCAGACAATTATCCTTCGGCTCGACTCTGTGCGTGCGTGTGTGCGTCTTGGTGGTTGTGTAATTTGTTTGCGGTGCGTCGGAGGGCCGGGCGCGGAGGCTAGCTAACAATTCTTATCGTTCTGCGTTAATCTAGTTGCCGAAACTCGTGAAGCTCATTTCGCACAGGACGCTGAGTGTTTTTTTCTATTTTTCTAGTTCTTCTCGTTTTTCCTTGTCCTTGTCCTTGTCCTCGGTAGTCGGTCGTCGGCCTTCGTACTCGTCAGTGCCTCTCGTTGTTATCGACTCACTGTCATCCGGATAGTTAACTTTTCGTCTATCTGCGTCTGCGTCTACGTCTCCGTCTCCGTCGGGCACTTAGTTCTTGGGGATCCTTTTGCTCGGTGATTTCGGACATTATCCTTTAGTGTTGGAATTTATGTCCGCCCAGCGCGCTGTGAGGGGGCCGCACACAAAGTGTGAAGGCAGGCATGCAAAGCAGCAGTTTGTCGGTCCATGCTCACGCCAATTCGCTTCATGTCCTGACGAAATCGAACGCCAGCATTCAATAAACATTTCTTCTGGGGGCCGGATTGCTCGGGCCCGGATGGCAGTCTGCAGTTTATTGATTTTAGTTTTATGGATGACGAAGGGAATCGACTTTATCGACGGGACGATGTGGGGGCGGGCCGATGTGAGTGAGATATTAGCCTTCGAAGTGAAGATTTGAAAGTTGCAAGATCGTAAAACCGAGAGCGGTTTTATTTGCGGATTTTAAAGATTTTTACGGCCCATACGTGGCCAAGGACACCACTACTTCCTTGTAGCTGCGATCTGAGTGCCTTGTTGGGCGAGGTGTGGACGGTCTTGTCAATGTGGAATATTCATTCTTTTATGACACTCAGTCAGGGCCATGGACGGAGTGTGTGCGTTCAGTGTATCGTCGGTGAAGTAATGAGAAGATGGGGGCTTTACGCCGGACCATTGCATGGAGTCCTTGTGACTATTGGATGACATTATGATGTATTCATGAAAGTAATCAGTCTTGGCTGTTTACATTTTTGAATCGAAATGGAATTGAGTGCCCGTGGCACTGGGAGACTGACGTCGGGACTGTTAAAGGCGATAGTGGCGGTCAGTTAAAAACAAACATATTAAATATTTAATGAACTGCTGCTTGAAACGCAGCCGGATCTTCTTCTTCGGCACTACGTGGTGCAACAGTCAGGCTCTACATTACAGCATAATTTCCTTCTTAGAATCCTTACTTCCTACAACATCATACCAGCACACTATTTAATGACGACGGAGGCTCAAATACTTGATCGTGAGTATCGCTAGACGAGAATTCTGCTGTTGTACTCCTTGAACGTATTGGTGGCTTAAGTTGGACATGTACCTCGTACTGGTCCGAGGAAAGCATGACCAATTAATGGTATCGCAGAAGTCGTCTACCCGATTCAGGTAAGGCGGACATACATATAAAGGGTGGTCCAAATACAAGTTTCTTTTTAAAAATGCAATAAAATTAAAAAAATTAATTTTTTTCTATGTGCTCTGGCTTTATTAGTAAGAACAGACATTCCCATTAATTATGAAATACAACGTCGTTCAATTGGCTGCCTCGGCTGGCTTAGCAGTAATGCATTCTGTCAGCCCAATTTCCCAAGTCATTGTTGATGGTTTCGGGCAGTAGCTCACGGATTTCTTGGATGGTATTGACCTTAAGTGCTTGAATCGTTTCCGGATTGTTGGCATAACTTCGGTCCTTCACGGTCCTCCTAAAATAACAATCCAGAAGTGGTCAAATCGCAGCTCCGAGGCGGCAAATTGACATCGCCAAGACGGCTGATAATACGATTTGGGAATTTGGTGCGCAAAAGATCGATTGTGGCATGTGCTGTGTGGCATGGGGCGCCATTTTGCATGAACCAGAGGTCCATGATCCATGTCTCAATTTCAGTAGAAAAAAAGTCGGTTAAGCTCTGTAACGCCCATCATTGACCGAAACGTTGTTCCCAGCCTCATTTTCGAAGAAGGCCACAGCAGCCACATTCTCATCTGTGCGACGACGGGGACCATGAGTGTTGTTCACTAGCATTACAGTCTCACGAACTTTTTGCACAAACTAACGTACAGCAGTCGCTGTGGCTGCTCCATTTTGGCCAAAACTTCTTCGTTTCAAAAAACGCACAGTTTGGGCTACAATGCACTCACTTTGGAAATAAGTTTTCAATATTTGCCAACGTTTTTCAGTTTTTAAGGCGAAGGTATGATACTGACTTTCTGTCAAGATTTCGAGCGGGAAACAGCGGCCAGTGTCAAAACGCATGTCATTTAAAAAAATACCACTAGATGGCCCACCCTTTATTAGACACCAAACCTGCAAACCGCCACGCTGTATAGCAAGATGGTCCGAACATTGGCAACGACTTTTCTGCTTGTGGCTTGGCTCCTCGAGTATAGGGCTTTATGCCCTATGCGCATTAGGTTAGGCTGTCAGTGGATTTTTATTTGTCGAGAGAGAGAGGGAGACGTCGTTTGAGTATGATTTTGAGTTTTCCCGATTTTGCTTAGATTGATGAGGACATTCACCAGAAGGTCACTCATATTGCACAAGGCGACACGAGCTGAATCATTATAATCATCATCGCCGTCGCCGTTGTCACCATTGTTGCCGTCGTCGTCAACAACCATTCATGCTAACATAGCTGCTTCGGTCATCGAAGTAATTAAAGTTGCTACGGGTGTCAGCCACTGACGACGAATGGCAGAAATGTGATATCTTACGCATGTCGCAAGACCCATGGCATGTACGCGACGACTCCTCACACAAGGAGCTGGTCCGGAACAAATCCCACCAGTCACGGTTGACGAGCTGCAGAATGCGTGCAGGAAAATAGGAGAGAAAAAAGCGCCTGGCCCCGACGGCATCCAGAATAAAGAGAGAGAAGAGACCAGAGCTGTTTACGACGATGATGCAAAGGTGCCTCGAAGAGGGAAACTTTCCCAACCGCTGGAAACTCCAACACCTGGTACTAATACCCAAGGGCAATAAGCCCCCCGGAGAACCTTCAGCGTATCGACCGATTTGCCTGCTGGACACCACGGGAAAGATCCTGGAGAGCATCATATACGGCAGGCTAATCGGCGTGGCTGAGGAGCGAGGAGCCCTGTCAGACCACCAGTACGGCTTTAGGAAGTCGCGCTCCACCATCGACGCCATCAAAGAGGTGGTAGACACAGCAAGTGAAGCCATAACGGGTACAAGATGGAGGGGCGGTACAAAAAAATACTGTGCCGTAGTTACGCTGGGTATAAAAAACGCGTTTAACTCGGCGAACTGGTCCTGCATAATGAGAGCCCTGAATA
Organism: Eristalis pertinax; assembly: GCA_907269125.1. NCBI lineage: Eukaryota > Metazoa > Arthropoda > Insecta > Diptera > Syrphidae > Eristalis > Eristalis pertinax. The sequence goes on from OU026147.1 coordinate 49,076,074, forward strand.
GGATGAGCACACCGCAGTACCTGAAGAGGATTATTGTCAGCTACTTTACCAACAGGAAACTGAGATACCAGACTGACGATGATACTAAATACTACGACGTCTCTGCAGGCGTTCCACAGGGTTCAGTCCTTGGACCCCTCCTGTGGAACTTAATGTACGACGGAGTACTGAGACTAAAGCTGCCACATGGAGTCAAGGTCATCGGCTTTGCTGACGACATCGCGGTCGTGACGGTGGCCAAGCACATCCACGAGGTGGAAACCGCCGCAAACGAAGCAATCGCCAGGATAAAAAATTGGCTGGAATCTTCCGACCTTGACTTGGCTGACCACAAGACAGAGGCTGTTTTAATAACCAGCCGAAAGACTGTGGAATATGCAAACTTCCGGGTTGGCTCCCAGCTAATTAGATCCAAGGAATCACTGAAATACCTAGGAGTGATGCTCGACAACCGACTTAATTTCAAAAAGCATGTCGAATACTGCAGCAGGAAAGCTTCAAAGATGCAGGCAGCACTTTCTGGTATGCTGTCAAACATAGGAGGACCCGGATACCCAAGAAGGATTCTGCTTTCCAGAGTGGTAAGTTCAATTCTCCTATATGCTGCGCCAGTCTGGTCGAGTGCTCTCTCTATAAAGGAGACAGCTAAGAAGCTCTCGTCACCATACAGGCTCGGCGCCATAAGAACAATCAGCGGCTTCCGAACAATTTCGGACGAAGCAGCCTGTGTGATTGCGGGTATGGTCCCCATCGACATTCTCGCAAATGAGATGCATAGGGTCTACCTAAGGCGATCGACGAACCGGCCAGAGACTGGCGTAAACAGGATAAGGAAGGAAGAAAGAGCAGCCTCAATGACAATGTGGCAAGCCAGATGGGACACCTCAAACAAAGGTAGATGGACTCACAGACTGATTCCAACAATCGAAACGTGGACAAAGAGAGCAAGCGGAAACTGCAAGTTCCACCTTACGCAGTTTCTGTCGGGCCACGGGGTCTGTCGAAAGTATCTCCATAGGTTCGGGCACGATAGCTCTTCCCTTTGTCCAGAATGTGAGGACTCTGAAGAAGACGCAGAACACACGACTTTCCACTGCAGACGATTTGAAGGGACAAGAATAAACTTACCAACACCGGAGCTCCTAGTCGGTCATATGACGGAGTCAGCCGAGAAGTGGGAGGAAATCTGTTCCTTCATATCAAACTTGCAGATCGAGCTAAGAAGGCTTGAAAGAGTAAGGCGAGCCGAACAGGCAAACACAGTCGGTCCAGCTTGAGTCGCTAACCAGCCGCGCGAAGTAATACCTAACGGCAGTTCCGCGGGGAGAGTGGTAGAAGAGTGCAGGGTGTGGGTTAGTACGTAGGCGTATTCCCGAAATCGAGAACTTGGGTTTGCGAATCGTGCATGCTAATGGCACGGGCTATTAGTATCTTTCGAAGACTGCCACATCAATGGACGTAAACAAAAAAAAAAAAAAAAAATGGCATGTACGCGAGTAAGTTAGGCTCAACGCGTTTATTTTTTAAGGAACTCCAAAATAAAGCAAAATTAGAGAAGTGTTACAAGACAACAACTGAAACGCTCATGGCAACAAAGAGTATAATTTAGAAGAATCTCAAGATTAACACCCCTGCTCCAAGCCCTAAGACCTCCCCACCCAAAGCTCACTCTCAGCTAATCACGTTAAAAAAAAAACTCAGTTGAAATCTTTACGTGTTCACCCATAAAATTCCGCGAAGGTTAACACGGCCCCCTCCCCCCGTGCCCCAATTCCGAGTTTGTTAATAAAACCAATTAAAAGGATTCACAACACAACGTAAAGAATTGAGTTTGGCTGCCCCACTCGACGGGAAAGAGAACGACTTGTTCGTAACACGAACAAGATTTTACGCTTCTTACAAGGCAACTTTGGTCTTAATTGCTGCTCTGAGGGTGCCAGTGAGGCCTACGTATCGCACACACGCACACACACACACACCCCACTCACGCCCCATGCGCATGTAGAAGAAGAAAACACTCTAGGATTTTCGGTGAGTTTTCGAAGTGAATTATGTCTGTGTCGCACGGAAAATAATTATTTCACTTCACTTTGAACGACGCTGAGGCACGCCATTCTCTGCACACACTCATCCACCCACACAGTCACACGCACTCGTAAAGACTGAGTGAAGTGAAACCTCTTCTCACTGACAACGGCAAGGTTGAGGACTTTAATGAGTTTGTCCTTAAGCGCGGCATACGGCTGGGGGAGGGGGGGCAACGGAAACAGATGTACAAGTCCTTGAGCTTTCGGGAAACGAGAAAAAGAACGACGAAAACCTCCTGTTAAACATCTCAAAAAGTGCCTCATAAATACCGTGTCCTTAAAATGATGTGCACGTTGTGGTGCTTCCCCGGGGGAGGGCGTGTTGTTTTCCATTTTTCAACTCGACTTGTTTTCCTCCTACGCTCAAGCACTTCCGTTGTATCGAAATCATTCAATTGAGCTGCAAATGACAGCAAGGACGATTGAATGGGATGTTCATTTGAAGGACGTGAATACTCGCACGATGCATTCGACAGTGAGTGATGCGAGCTCTCGATAGTGCTTCACAATGGCGCTGGGGTGGGAGGGAAATTAAATCAGGACACGTGCTAAGGACTATGTCCTGGCAACGGTTAATCAAAGAAATTAATTAAATGGCTTCCCCGGGTGACGGAAGCTGCATGAAAGAAAGGTAATTTGTGAGGAAGACGCAGACAAAAGTGATGGCAATTGTAATTAAAAGGGTATCCCTGGATGCCGTGCCCTTCCAGGACATCAGTGAGGAGGCGTGGGGATCCCTTAATCTGTTTTGGTTTTGGCTTTCGGTTTTTTCGACTCCACCCACCCCCCTTTGCGGGAGGGATGGCGTGGAGTTAATTTTCGTTCGGTTGCTGGACGCTTGATTAGGCGCCTAATGGGCTGTGTCCTGTGAGTGGAATTCGGAGTCACTTCCAAGACTGTGTCGTTGTTTTCCTTAATGTGGGATATGAGCTATGAAGGGACTTAATCGGCTGGAATGCAAAAATCAAACCCCTTCTTTTTTGTCGGCGCAGATTTTTTGTGAAAACTTTCACGAGGGTCGGTGATTGATTATATGTCACCGATTGACGACAACTTTCGGGAGAGCGTAGGACGGTCTTTGGACCTTTAGAGGCTTGGCGTTGGATTTACTAGGAATAGTTGGCAACATTATAGCCATTTGGAATCTTCTTAGTGCTGCGGCAAGTAATTGGTATCTATGCACTTGTTGTGGCCGAGCCAGTGTAGTCTATGGAATTCTTCCTTTTCTTGGTACAAATGTTCTTTTACTCGTAGGTCCATTTTTCGACGCTGGACCAGACGCCTTCAGTGCGAATCTCAAGTACCAAGATTTGAAATAAGCCTGTTTATCCACCTTGGTGAAGTGGTGAGGCCGATCTAAGACCTCTGCTACTCTTTGGGTCATAGCACCCGGTTGTGTTTTGCAACTCCACACAGATTTGGATCATGAACCTGAGTCTCATAAGCTACGTCCACTATAGATAATAACTGACACTCAGACATGCACATAATCTCTACATCTCCCCGCGTTTTTTTGGGGAGCCAACCTCCCACTCCCACTTGGGAGCCAACCTCAACCGATTAAGCTGAAACCTCTGCGGGTCTCAGGAGCTTTCCTAATCTCCCGTGGCACCAGACTATAGCCTCTAGTCAAGGTAATAGTAGGGTGCCATAACATACAAGGACTGGCCGCCAGTGTTATAAAGCACAAATCTATGATTGTGATATGGACTGTCCAGCTTTTCCCTTTTTTGCGAGCTTGTAACCGTCATATTCAACGCGCACTGGAATAGGGGCGTTTCCTAACACCAGTTGCTCTCAGCTCAGGGATTTTAGTTACCTCTTACGACAGGAATGCCTTACCTCGGGTATATTCTAACCCCTAACCGAAGGGGGACGACATCTTGGTACAGCTAGTAGGCTTCGCAGTTAGCGGTTATGTCTTCTCATCCATTCACCTTCCTCGCAGGCAGCATCATACGAGGCCTATTCGATAAGCTAGTGACCTTGATGCATGGTGGCGTGCATCCGACTCAATTTGCTTTCATAAACATCAAGCACCAGTTCTGTTGTTTTGCTTATCTTCCAGCTCTGGCAAAATAAACAAGATTTTGTCGAGAAATATGTTGGTCCTTCGATTCAGGTGCCTTGAGCCCTGTTGTTTCAACAAAACGAAGGAGCACTGGTTGTCATGTGCGATTCTACGTCGGATCTCCACTAGGATGTTGTTCCTGGAGTTCATGGTTCACGGTCACCGACCACAGGTAAGTAGGAATTCGCGGTTCTGCTTGCTAACTCAACATGTGGATACTAGATACCTTTTTGTCAAATTCATCAACCGAACTATGTGGGTTATGTGCCTGTGAGTGCTAACCAAGTGAGTCGACTGGTTATGTCATGTGAGTGGAGAGCCTTGAATTCTGACGCTGACCAGAAATCATCTACAACGAGATGTCCAACTCGAATTTGGGTCTTTACTAAAAGCCTCCTTGCCTATATCAGATTGTGCTCTAAAGTCACGCAACCACTTTATTTTCACGCACACTTCTTAAGGCTCAGCGCTATGTTGCTCTTAGATTAAACGTACTCACAAGCCCTGTCTGCGAACATTTTATGACGAAATCAAAGGGCAAGAGAAGTAGAAGTTGACTATCTCTTTACTACATTATTTCTGACTGAAGAGAATAAAAAAAGGATTTAGCTAGAACATTCAACCAAAAATAGTTTCGCCATCAACTAGAATGGATCTAATCAGAATATCGAAAACTAACTAAATTTCCAAACTCACCACAATAAACATAGCTCCTAAAAGTATACGGAAGTATTATACCCGCCAGGATACACACAAATCAGCTGAAGATGTCATAGCCAAGTGACCAGTGTGTGTCTAGGAACTCACCCAAACGGTTCTGGAACTCAATTAAGGGGATGCCAATACCAACGCGGCTGCCGAAGCAAGACAGTTTAGTAGAAGCGTTCAGACCGTTCAGTAAAAGCGTTGATAGAGGTCGCCTAAAAGGCATTTTGTCAACAAAAGTGTTAAAATAAATGAATGTTTGTAAATTCGAACAGTTAAGTACCATGCTTTATTTTGTTACTATCCAGTGATCGTACTCCGGCGTCCAGCGCTAGACCACGCTATCGCATGTTTAGAAATTTCTGATAAAACGACGTGGCGTTGTGGTCTGTGCGTCGACTCCTACGCACTTGAACCTTGAAAACTGTAGGTCCATTAAACTGAATTGGTTGCTGTAAAATGTAAGCCCTGGCACTCTACGGCCTGTAGCGCCAGCCATGTGTTATAAAACGAAGTTAAAACTGACTGATCAAAGCATTGAACAACTGACAGTCGATGAGACCTATTTTTGGGAGCTTGCACCAATGCTTCGTAATGTCCAACGAGTGGGACAGGACATTCAGCTTCATTAAGTTTGCGTTTGTAGCGCGAAGTGTGGCTGATGTCCTCTACAAGGAGCGAGTCGAGGTATAAGACGTGTTGCCGTGACTTCTACCGACTTGGCAGCAGGTCACGTTTGCCGTCGATGTCTTAAGCTGAATCTTACCTTCCCCGGTGTTGACTCGCCACACCATGACCATTCGCCTTAGTTGTTCTGACCACGATTTTGATGTGTTGTACGTCGCTTTATACGCAAGTCCTCGAGATGAAGCTAGGTGCCATTTCGTTCATCACTTTAAGAACCCTTCTTCCATTGACGGACATGACGGCCCGTTGAATGGTGTCTACAAGTGTGATGGACGCTACTGTCACTCTGTCTCAAGAGCTTAAGTAGTCTCAAACATCCGTTTGGGGCTTGAGATCCAAGAAGGGCTACACAGAAGGGCAAGGCGGGATGACAACAAGGGCCTCCTTCGTGAATTAAATCGATCAACATTTCCTATAGCTACCGTCGTCGTTTAGCTGAGCCTTTTAGTGAGACTTTGAAGCGATTTTTTAGACATCAGACAAAGCTGGGAAATACACATTCAACTACATTTCTTCCGCCATTCTTCTCACTCCAGCGATCAATCATCGCATGAACAACCCAGAAATCGCCGCCTTAATCCGCTGCACAAACTACGAAACTACACAAAGCCCTTGCCAAATTCACCGCACATTTCCGCTCACGTTCCATCTCATCTCCCAAAGCACACAACCCATCAATTCGATACTCTATTTGGAAGTGTTCATCAGGACTAGTAGTGCTCAAAGTTAATGAAATCATCGCGCAATCCAGACCGCCGACGCGCTGCGCCCTCTAAAGTCGTGCCTGGCTGGGGGGGGGGGGATAACTGAATTTGCATTGAAATCAAATTCGCTCCTGCAATTTGCGATTTTAAATTTAATTTTCAGCCAGCCACCAGCTCCGGTGCCAACGGACTGATTCAGGATTGGCATTTTCAGAGTAAACCGATTCGAAGGGACCGAGGAATCAATTTCGAGCCATCACCACCCTCGTCCCCGCTGGCAGTGACACTGGCACACAACAAATAAAATCCAATAAAACCAAAAGGATATGACAGACTTTGTGTCAATAAAACAACAGGATCCCAGCCATCAACTGGTTGGGTGGGGAGGTGACATGCCGTTCCTATTATTGCTTTCAGCCGGGATAGTGCACGAATCTATTTCGCCGACAGATTGATGTGTGGCAAGGGAAACATTGACTCTGCCGAGAGTGGGGTTGCCGAACTTAATTCCACAGATATCCACTACGGCTCTGTGGGTTAATTGAATTAGGTTACCTGGCAGCGGGGTGATTGATCGCCTCCGAGGGCACATTATTGGCACTTTCACTTGGAAGGAGACGTCGCCGCGCCGACGAGGAATGGAAGAACGTCGCCGAGAAGAATTTGATTTCATCTGAAATTATCCTTGAAAATCCGTTGATTCAATTTGCATAGACAAACCGACTCATTGTCTGCCGGGTGGCTGTCCTTGTCCTTGTCTAATTTGATGGAGTAGTCCCATCCGACCGCACCCCAGACACCCGGGCAATGTCTGCTGCTGCGGATGTTCTTTCACCGAAAAATATCTCATCTCCTTGACGGCAAAGTTTTACTGGCGCAACGGTAATGAAATTTTAATCAAAACTCATCGTTGGCTGATGGCAGCGGCCGGATGATGGAACTGCTGCGGTGTGATTCACGGATGTCCTCCTCCGCTTGGGGGTTCATTAAGCGTCGTTCAGCCTCATAGTCGTCATCTCTGCCTCGTTTGCAATCATCGACAGAGCTGCGACCGCAGCGGAGAGAGACACCACTTACTAACACTTTAGTGGATCCTTTCAAATCTGCCTGTGTTTACTCGTACTCGGAGGACTTTTGTAAGAGGTTGCCATAAAGCAAGCACGACCCGTGCAGATGATAATCACTTACAGACCAAGGCAACGAGAGATAAACACGAGGGAGAAGAAAGCAAAATTGTAAACACACAGCCGGCCGTGGCAAGGATAAGCCACTTTCAGTGGCTACCGTCCGAGGTGGTGGCGGTGGCCTGTCCGTCACTAAGCGAACCGTTTTTAAGGTGAACGTGAATGGCTAAGCCCACGGCACTGGATGATTGGATGTCTTTCACATTTTTCCATCTCTCTCTCTCGCTCTCTCTGCCTGCCTGTTGTGCGATGGGCAGAAGGATAAATCCACCAGAGCGTGTGGTAATAGGTATCGACAGGTTCCCCATGTTGCTCCATGTTGGCAAAGGACTAAGGATGTGTTGTTTGCCTCCTTTAGAGTCGACTTAATTTGGACGAGCTTAAGGCCGAGCGGGCGGTGGGTTTTTTTCTTTAAATTTGAAATATATTGAGACTGTGTTCCTTTTTTTTTCATAATAAACCACGAAAGGGAGGATAAAAGGGAATTAATCTGTGACATGGGAAGGCTGGTGGTGGAGCTGCCTGCAGGCAGACGTTACCCGTGGTGAATGGTTTAAGTCAGTCCAGATGCTGGCAGGGTGTGCAGTTCACGTAAATTGAGGTTCACCGTCTTTGGGGTGGGCTTGTTTTTTTCTTCTTGTCTTGTCACAATTTGGACGGGCCGTGATGGTCTTAGCAGCGCACTTAGTCGTACTTTGAGCAGAAGTTGCCAAGTCTCACTCTCTGGGGGTGACTTCTGAGGGTATTGGTTCTTCAGATTATTTTTCCTTTTAGATGCCATCGTGAAATACGGAGAAAATGAGAACGACGTCTTTACGCCACGGTCTGGGTGCATGAATATTCATGAGATGTTTTACAGCTCGTTGCTTCAAACGAATTCTCCGAATAGCGGCTAAAATGTCGTACCTCTGCAGAAGTAGACTTCAAAGTATAACCAGAGATGCTCAAAGCATTAAAACAACATATCTCAGTGCACTGAGCGAAAGCAGTGCCCTACTTTAAGCTCTGTGTTCGTGTTGAGAGCCTGACATTGGTGAGTTGACAATTCGATAAAATCATGGGTACGAGTGTCGTGGACAATATCACGTCTCTTCAAGCGCATCTCACGCTGCAGCCCAAGCAAATCGGGAGTTCCTCATGCATCCCCTGTTATTTTTACTCACCTTGCGAGTTTTGCACGGAAGAACGCAGTCGAAATCCTCTGAAATTGTATCACCACCGCCAGATCGTAGGTACGCCTAGTTAGGCCACTGTGGCAGTTGGAAGATGAGCCATGAAAAGGCTAAAAAGCCCTTCCTATACACTGTGGATTTTTTTGGTGAAAAATTCGATGTCGTCGGATGCACTCCAGTCTTTGGATTCCGATAATACACATCGAATCACATAACCACAGGTGGACACAGGTCATAGGTACGCCTAATGTCAAGAGCCTCTCCTTAAGGCCATGCAAAAGTACAATTTGAAGAGGGCCTCTCGAAACCCCGCATACTACACTGAAGTGTTCAGTACGAAGCGTGAATTCCTCTTGTTTAACCCACAAACAGGGTAACCCGAGAGAAGCAGCCAAATCTGCCGCTTCTTCTTCTTTTCTTGGCCGGTAGAGCTGGCCACCAATCAACTGGTTCCTCTTGATGCGAGTAGTTGTCTTCAATTCTACTAGCTCACAGGGTTGACTTCCTTCGTCATAACCTCGTACGTGCCTCACCTTAAGCGCGGACTTCCTTTAATGCGACTAAATCCGTTGGATGCCTAGATGGCTGGAAAGACAGAATGATCCATGATTGAATAATTGTCTACGATGGCCATTTTCAAGCAAGACTAACGATCGCATGAAGAACTTCTCTCCTGGTACTTCATCCGGCCTCGGTACTGTTAAACACAAATACGACTCAGGACACGACACTTGGTGAGCTTGAATCTTCAAGGGCCCCACTTTTCAAGCGACTCTTGGGCTTAGAGAAGTAGCGATTGACAAGAATAAGTCTTCTGCGTAACACCCCCGAATTGGTGTTGGGTTGATTATTGCAGAGCCTACTTCAACGCTCTCAATTCAATTCGTCTAACTGATTCGAAGTCATTTCTCCCTACAGGGACATTGACATGTTATCCGTCAGACTTGAGACAGCAAAAAAGGCATCTGCACTTAGCCTCTGTCATTGAACTCCGCGTGATACAATAAAATAGTCGAACCAATTGGAAGCTCTGACCAGGCAATCAAATTCATGGACAATGTCATATTTACCTCAAGAACATCCCTTAATTGCAGACTGTCTCTCAACGAGATGGCTGAGCATTTCAACATACACTTCAAGTGGGTGCTGGGACATGCCGATGAACTCGCCAGGTGTCGTACAAACCTTTTCTCTAACAACAGGAGCAGTTCCACCTTCCATGTCGAGCGCTACAGCCTACCATCTCCTAAGCATACACAGAATTAAAACCATCAATCACAAATGGCTAGAAGGCACCACCTGCTTTCAAACAAAGGAAATTTGTCGATCCCTTAACCTAAAACGGTGACTCAGTCGGTCTAGACTCATTAAGGAGTCTCACTGGAGCCATAACCGCGCAATGTGCAATTGGCAATCATGCTTGCAGGATGGTTGTTCCATATAATGATTCCTGCAGACGCTGTTTTGATGCAGAAGAGGAGGTAGAAACCACAGATCTACTCTGCTTGTGCAGCGCTCTGGATAGTCGTATGTACCTATACATAAGGGCCTACTATTTCAACAATTTAAAGGATCTAAACAGCACCAGTATAGGCCAGCTAAATCATCAATCACCAACTGGTTCCGATGATAGAAGAAATTAATCCACGTGGTACAACAGTGAACCTACTTTAGCCTAAATGTGACTAAATTAGCCTCTCTAACCTAACCTAATCTAATCTAATTGCAAACTCTCACTGTCATTTGCAATGTCATCCTGGTAGCATACATGCTACAACAACATCACCAAAGATTCGCGTTTGAAGGCATACAAGATTCAGTTAGCCTAAGAAATTATCCTGAACGACCATAGTTAGACTCGAAATTTTGTTAATGAGCCAAACAACGTTGGCTCCAAAGTTCCTTTCAAAAAAAATGTGCTCAGAAGGTTATTTTTCGATTCAATGATTATGTCAATATGTCATATTGCGCAAAAATCAACGTCGCTGTCAATCAAAGTCAACCAAGAACCTCTGAGGATCAAGTGCTTCTTCAACAGCTTTTAGTTTTTTCATGTCTCCTTCCCATAGAACAAGGCAGGTATGGTCCTTCGAGATAGACGAAGTCCTTCGACTGGACTCAAAAAAAAATGTTTATTTGCCTATGGTGACACTTGAAGCAAAAAATACAACAAATACTTTGTTTTGTCGCTCACTGACCTCTAAACCCATTAACCCAATGCCAGCAAACGCCTCATTCACGGCCAGCTGACTCAGCATGTAAATGTCGATAAAGGACATCCTTCGCAGAGTCCAATTTCCGGCGGGTGAATCTTAGAAGAATCCGCATTTTTAACAAAAAACAGTCCTTAGCTGCAGATTTATCATTCGCCAATGCCAAGTCAGCCTCAAATGCTGGGCTTGGCGGACAGCGTTCACTCGAAAAATGGGCGCGTCAAAACGTAGTCGTGGACACAAATAACAGCAAATTCTTCGTAAAAGGCAGCTGACAAATATTGATTGATTGACACTTATACGCTTTTGTAATTTGTCCGTTTTTTCTTTTGACAGTTTAAAAACAAACACAAAACAAATCGGCATTTATAAAAAATGGTTGTCTCTGTGCCTGGAAAATTCACTGGAGTGTCAATGGGCACAGTGTAGGTCTTGTTTTAAATGAAAACTGACCATTTATCATATTTTTCAATGTTAGTCGATGAAAAGTTTAGTACCCTTCCCTCGATAGACTAGATGTAGTTTCAAAAAAAGCACTGTCCCCGAAATGTAATCGACTGAAATATGTCGTGGGTCTTTTCAAATGATCAATGTTGATCCTGATCTAGTCCTCTTAATCAATAAAATGCTTTTACTTGAATGACCATCTACCTTGTGCGCTTGTACTAAAAATTAGTACAATCTTGATGACAAATTCAACTACTCTGGCCACTAACTGAAACATCTCCTAAGACCCCATATATTGCTTTTCTGTTAAATTCTAACTCCTTCCCGTGATTCAAATCCCCAAACAACAGAACTCACAATTCCTTTCCAAATATCGTACATTTGTTCCACGTCGCCAAAGAATTTAAGTTCCTTAATTGAAAGTCCCTCTCCTGCTTACTTAATTCCCCCCCACTTATTCCACAAAAGAACCCTTTTTCTTCCCTTAAATGCCCTCGCCAATAATACCAGCAATTGCATACGTAATTTTATCACACCTGACAGTGTCCGCCGAGGGAAATGGAAATCAAAACAATCCCAACGACCCGCCAGCGTCATGAGAATGGATCCCTCCTCATTTGCATATTTATAGGCGGCCCAATCAAGCACGCCAAACAAAAAGTGAAACGAAACTGAACTCTCACTTCGCCTCGAGACGAAACGCGAGCTCTTGCGGTTAATTAAGGCATCAGCGAGCAAGCGGCCTCCGGACGGCAGCGGATACAAAAAAAAAAAAAAAACAAATGGCAAAATGTTTGCATAATTTCAGGCACGAACGCCGTCCCGTCCCCGAAAAGGCGGAAACTCGGCGATAAATTTTCATTTAAAACAACAAAATATGGAAGAAGAAAAAAAAAGGGCCTAAAAAAGGACAAAGGCGAAACAAAGACGCATCCAAGCGAAATGTGTGACTTTGTGCAAACGAGCAACACAACAGTGCCGAGCGGCAAACGGATCAGTTCACAGTCCGTGACGTGAGTCACCTCCTGCCTGGCAAACTATCGAGAGGACATTTAAAACTTTTACTCCGGAACAGACGGAAACTTTGCGAGGGTAACGAAATTTATTTATAAACTTTTTTTGTCGGTGTTGCCGGGAGGAACACGGGTGAAACGGAACTTCGGACCTGTTGACAATTGGCGTCGCCCGCCTGCGGATGCAAAACACCCGGAAACAATGCACAGGCTGTGCCGAGCAATGATATGCCAGGCAGACACCTCGCATTGACCCGAAAACCCGCATCCTTTACTCGGATTTAAGCTCTTTTTTTCTGTTTTCCCCGGTCTCTCGAGGAAAAAAAAAACATATTTTCCGAAAGCATTAACATTTCTTCTCTCGAGGAGGGCGAGAGTGGATTGGAAAGTGGGATTTCCCCACCGAGAGTGGAGGCGGTGTTGATGGAAATCCTTTAAGGAGGTTTTGTGTGTTACATCGGGGGAGTGTTGGGTAAACCACTTTCGGTGGGAAATGATTGCAGTTTGCTGCTGTTGTTGTGTGCGGGGGGGGGAGGGATAGTGCTTTGCACTTTCGCCCTGCCCCACTCCCCGGGGATCGTTGTTGCAAGTGTAAATCGTATGCAGGATAACAAGTCGTTATTTGTGATGGGGGTCGTTGCTAAGCAGGGCGGGAGGGGCGTGGAGATGGAAGTGCACATGCATTTGCTCTCTTAGCACAGTTTTCCAAGTGGCTGAGCTTGAAGTGGCTGTAAGCAGATACTGGATGTACAAACAATGCATGCGATGGCTTCTGGCTGCGATGCTGGCGGATTGTGACATCGTTTCGCAACTAATTTCGATCCGCTTATGAGCTCTGACTGTGACTTATGACGTGAGAGTTGCATCAGGTTAACCGAGGGGAGATCCGATTTGGAGGGAGCTTTGCTGTGTCCTCTGATGCAGATTGGAGTCGATCTGGTACTCGACTGGGGTCTGCAGGGACCGATTGAATGATTGAATGAAAGAAGTCCCACAGTTGCTCAACGGGGGTCAGTTTTGACGACGATTTCAGCCCAGGGGCTGACTATTACAATACTTGAGCAGAGAATTAGGTTAAATTAAATGTGGTGACATAGATATGTTCGATTGTGTCTTTTTTTAAACATAATGAGGTTGAGGAATTGCGAATTTTATAAGCCACGTCGCTTAAGGACACGAAGAAGTGCCGCTCAAAAGTCTTGTGTCCACTTCTGCACAGAGCGGACCAGAGTTTTGCTGCCCGCCGATTCATTGCAGTTCCTTCATCTGTCAGTGGGGATTAAGATTACTAGATGGCGCAGTTGGTTGACTGCCTGCCCTTGGTTAAAGGAATCCCCAGTTCGAATCCTAGTGAAAGCAAAGCTTTTATCCGGTTTTCAAATTTGGTCCAGTCACCATTTGAAGTTGGGATCAAATTAATATCAAATTAATTAAATTAATATCAGGGGATTTGTCGATCAGTGGTAGTAGTTGACTATAGGTATCACAAGTGTGCTAGCGATTTCGTTGACAGGCCACTTACCTACCTAACGAGGTTGCTGCTGGTAGTACAGTGGACCAGTTTGGAGTGCTCCAGTCGAGCGTTAAAAACAGCTCAGACAAACAAAACAAAAACAGAAAGAGTTACCCAAGAGAAGCAACCAAATCTTCCGCTTTTTCTCTTCTTCTTTTTCAAACAAAAAAGCCAAGTTTCATGCATCAACAACTGCCTAAGTGTCATTTTGTTTTTGTCGACCAGATGAGACACAAGAGTCATGCTTGAAGACGCACTTGATGTTGCTATCGGTGGACATTGGACGTTGAAGTATTTATTGAAGAATCCTCCACCATACCACCTAGAATGGCTAAGATGTCTTCACGTGGTATTTTGCAGACGACAGCATTAGTGGAGGAATAAGATTAATTCAGCGCTGCTTGATGAAAATACTTATTTTTGGTGCTCACTTTCATTATTGTTCAATGTTGCATGTTCGTCGACCCAATGGCATGCGCTGCACGTTGCCTATCAGTGAATTTAGCTTTTTATTATGAAGACTTAGTTAAGAGAGAAGGAAATGCTCCACTCTTAAGAACAATTCCGTGCCGCTGTTTCGGTTGATGTCAACTAAGCAAGTCTCGAAAATGGGGTTTTTTGGGCACAAAGCCATTGTCTTTCCTTTATGTTAGTATTAGTTTTGTCTCAGTGACATTGTTGAACACGCAAATCGTTTGCATTTGAATTATGAATGCGTTATTTAGTGTGCCTCAGGGGCTATCAATACTTCTTCTTTGAAATTGAAAATCACATGAAGTGGCGCCCGACTCAAGACCTGGAGAACAGCCTTACTTGTCAGCAACACCTGAACAAATTAGGGCATTCTATGTAGCCTAATAGACGACCAATAATGAAGGGATCGCTGCAGCCATTCAGATCATCCAAAAAGTATGGTCACAGGAGCCTAAGCTTAAGAACCAGGACAAGTTTACTCCTCATAAAGACAATTTCTGAAGTCATCGGTTTCCTCGAAACCAATTTGTATGCACAGTGGTGTATATTGGATAGTGAATAGTGAATAGATAGGGCTGCCAGTAGTAGGTAGGTTGGCCGCACTTATCTGGTGTCTGTCAGATCAAGTGCGAGGTTGTCTTGCACCCCTCTGGCAATGATAGGACCAGGCAAATTATGTCTTTCAAAGACTTACCGATGTATTGTGAAAATAACCAATGTCTAACACCAGTTCCTCCTTGTATGCCCACGAAGCCACATGTTAGCCCACGAAGATTACATTGAAATATTTAAATTAATCCAGCGCATCTCTTGCTAATCGATTGTGATCTGCCGTGCATAAAGTCATTAGTGGAATAAGGTGCTTTGAGGCCGCATCCACGAAATATCCGTCGACTACACTGGCTCGGACACATCGAGCGATTAGACAGACACCAACGCTCCAGCTAAGGTCTTCTAATCCGAGGCTCCTGGTTCGAGAAAATGATGAAGACCGAATCTCCCATATAAAGACCAAGTAATCGCGGATGCAAGACAGCTTCGTCTTGATGACTGGACTGACAGAGTACCCAATACCGTCAACGATGGAAAGCAGCAATTGCTCAACCTGGGACCCTCCATGGGTAGCAGGCCTCATAAGTAAGTAAGTAAAGTATGATCCGTGCATAAAATCATCCTCCACACAAATGCCCTCCCAGCAGAGTCATAGAAAGATCAACTCAGGCTTTGTGGTGTTTCACAAAGAAACCTCCAACGCTCTGCGGGTGTAGAACTTGGGAACCTGGAGATTATGTTGCTTACACTGCGAGACACTTACCTAATCAGCCACAGCATGATATGCCACAAAAACGAAGTGTCGCTAGAGGGACCAGAGAAACGCTTAGACAGACGTCCTATAACAATAGAATCATACATGAAGCCTGTGGTGGACTGGAATAAGAGCCTGTCCTAACAGTTGAACACATTGCGTTCCATTCTGATTGCCAATTCATTAGTTCAAATTGTCTCAAAACTCCTGGATTCGGTGGCTTAACATCAACTGGCCCTCGCCACCGAATGGAAGACCTACTTCATTCTCTCCGAACCACAGAACAATAAAATTGAATTCCTAGTGAAGACCTAATCCCATAATCTGGACAGTGGTGTCATCTAGAGGTATTGTGGTTGTTGCATAAATCTAGGCTGAATCAGTTGAATTCATTTCATTCTCACTGATCTTACTTGATGTAGGTCGAGCCTTGTTAAGCAGGACACCACTACCATTCCCCCGTCATCCGCAGAGAAATGTTAATTCCCTCTAAAGTAATCCGAATTGTATGTGAACCTTAAAAAGGATGTCAGTCAAGCAACGAGGCAACAATTAAATCGCCCCTCCCCACCCACCTCCCATCCACCATCGCCAGCCATCACTTACTCCTAGTCGAGCAAGCATTTTCATTAACCCACTCTGGGCAGCAAATTCTGGTCGCCTCCGCCTCCGCCTCCGCCTCCGCCTCCGCTACCAGCCAGCTGCCAAATGTTGTATCTCAACTCGTAAATCTCATCATCATTATTCAGGGTATCCTTTCAGACAAAAGCACGTGCAGTAATGTGACGTTATCATCTGACTTCTGGTGGTGGGTGGGGGGGTAGCACACACCCCCGTCCCCACCCTTCATTGGCACACTCGACTCGGGGGGTAATAATTCCAGTTGACGCATTATCACGCGCCACCGCTGAGACGCCCAGAGCGCCCCCGTCGAACACGAACAACACCAGCAACAGCGGCACACAGAACTTTAATAAGTTGTGTCCTGTTTCTTTAGCTCGTTTTTTTTGCGTTCGTTTGTTAAAAGTAAAAGCATATTGTATATCCTGTCGCATTAAATCACACACGCACACAGCCAGGCAGTGGTTGGCGGCCACACATGAACACTCCGCATTCACATCTGGAATATAAATGTCAACGAGCACGGTCCTCCTTACACCCAGCTCCAGCAGAGTTCCCAACTCACAGGGTGCACATAAAATATGAAACAAATCCTGAAATCCCGACAAGTTCCTTGCTGTGTGTCCTTTTTGTGTTTTGTTGTTGTTCTTGCCGGTTGGGTGTTGTTTCGTTTCTCACTTGTTTTTGTCTCGTCCTGGGGGGCTATACTACGTCTGTGTGGGTGTTCTTGTTTTGCAGGAGCAGTGACACGGAATCCGTGTAGTAAACACGTTCGGAGCGATCCTTCGTTACAACATTCCCAGGTTGGGGGCGGTGGTTGCTCGCCCGCTGACTGACTGAATGCGGCTGTATGACGGAGTAGGATGGGGCGGGGGCGGGAAGGGTTTCGTGAATAAACTCTTTTAAGGACGATGTATGACTCGGTGCATGCATCTTCGTCGCTGTTTTCTTCTTCTCTGTTTTGTCATTTGTGTCGTCTGCCTGTAGTCGTCATCATCATCATCAGCAGCATCCTCTCTCGCCCTGGCTGTGGGAGCGTGCACGTGTGTGTGTGTATTTAATTTATATTTAGTGAAAATAATGAAGTATCTAACGGTATTTAAGAAGATTAGAACACCAGCCAGAGCGTGCAGACTTATCTCAACCATCTCAAGGAGGGGTCGGACGGGTCGGCACACTGCCACAGCAGCGTATTCAACATTTTGTCGTCGTCCTTGGTGTGTGATGGGCTGATGGTGGGGGGTGGCGAGGGTGTCTCTTTCTCTCTCAGTATGACATGATACGCTAGAAAGGATTTTCTATTTTTAACCGAGCTGCTTAAGCAAGTGTACAGTGGCGAAGCTGTGTGGGTGGCTGGAGGGTGGCAAAGGCGGCTGCGGCTGAGGCTGAGGATGAGTATGAAACGCTTGAGTGAGAGTATGACATTTCACAAGCCATTTGGTAATTTTCTGCACGTAAGAACGTAACATTGTGTTTGTGCTTCTTCGTTCATTTTGACTTTGTTTTCTCCAGGATTTTTTTTTTCTGTTGTTGTTGCTGGGTGTTGTGTTTTAATCAACTCACATGTGCAATGAGATAACTCCAAGGACATAAATAAAGTCGGGCGCACTAACACAGACACACACACACCGAGGATGGGTGGCAGATGGACTGTGCGCTGTCTGTGTGATGCCAGTTTAGTGGAAATGATCAAATTAGTGTCGCCTGTGGGATAATGTGGAATAATTATCTGGCATTGATCAAAGGCGAGCATTAAGGACGTTATGGTCGAGAGGCAAATGAGCGAGAATAACTGATTTCTCGTGGCTGTGAACATGGGGCAATGGTGCATGCATACGAGCATATTGAGAGTGCTTTGTGGAAGCTGGATGTTCAAAGAAGTTATCTTTAGATTTGCATCAGATGGACTATGCTGGGCATTGGGTACGAAGTCTGTGGTGATCTATGGAGTTACTTTGTGCTCCCATCTGAACTCACAATGCATGTAGAGGCTTGAATTGAAACTCCTTCGAATGTGTTAAAGAAGACGACGAACGGAATGTCGGGGCATTTAAGCGAATTTATTCTCTTAGTGAATATTTGTCTCAGGAAGCAGAGGCTTAAGGCTCTGACAAAGATAACGCGGGCTGGCAGAGCGGACAGAATGCAATCATTGATGTCAAATAGGGGTTGGCGTTCCATTAACGTCAGAACGCTTCATCATTCGCAGTTCTGATGCAGATGAGCTACGAGGGCTGTTCGATAAGGCAGAGACCTTGATGCAAGATGGCGTCCTGTCTGACATCTTTGTTTCTGTCTGAACATAGTTAAGATTCTAGCCATTCCAACTATTCTAGCCATACCAACTATGGAGTCCATAGATGTATCCGGCGAGATGGGTACCACGTTTGCTGATGGTGGACCAGAAAAAAGCGTTCACGTACAATTTTTAAAACAGAATCAGTAACTCTTCAAGCGCAATTCAAGGGATTATACGGCATGTTGACTTCTACATCTCTTGAATCATAACATTAGTGAATAAGTGTAAAGAAGGAAACCTAAAGATGCACCTAGAAATTCTGAAATAGGTTGATCACATTAGTGAACTCTCTCAGTAAAGTGATCCCATGACCCAAGCGAAGACTTCAACAAATCATACAAGGTCACAATCCCAAAAATCTGGAGACTGGGCTACAAAGCTCCTTAGATGAATGACGACAACCAAAAATGGTATACGGATCGGGCGAAGTCAGAAAGTGGAGTACTTAGGAGCAGGAATTATGATACCCAGGTGCCGTCTACATATTCCTCTCCTCTCCATTGAGAATCCACAATTTTCCAAGCTGAATTATTCGCTTTAAATTAAGCAACACTACAGATCATTAACAGAAAACTGTCCTCCATAAAAATATCGATATTCTCAGACATCTCCCAGACAGTACTTAAAGCTTTGAAGAGTTTAACATTCAACTCAAAGACTGTCTGGGAATGACACAAAATTGTGAACAAGCTGGCAATTAGTCATATATATGCCGCACCTAATTTTGGAACAACCAGGACGGACCTGTTCATTCCAAAAAATTCATGACGTTTGATAACAAGAAAACCAAAGAGGGCTTAAAATTAAAAAGAAGACTATACCTAAGGACACTGTGTGCCGCTCTGCATAATCTGGGACATAGCAGCACAGATAGCTGTAGACACTGTGGACAAGCAAGGGAGACGATGGAAGACCTACTTGTCCAGTGCTTAAATCTGTCCATCGACAGATTCAACAATATGAACAAAGCTACCTCAACAGGAATAGATTACCAGGACACCAGGACCATCTAGGGAGGTTATCAAATTTCTCAAGATAGCTCCCAAGTCCTAGATCAATGAAGCGGGCCCAATAGACCTGCTATGGTCGGAGTGCATGTGATTACTATAGTCACTCCCCATTATCTTCAATTCCATTCAAGTGCCAAAGCGTTCCTCAAATTCGTTCGTGGACTAGGGGACAATCAGCTGTGAATACAAAGAACCTCTATTGATTTCTGATATAAAACAATAACTCGCAGGAAAAAGATTTTAATCAAATCCAGATATTACCGCTGAGTTTGAGGAACCATATTTTTTTAACGGCTTAGAAAAATTTAATATCGCTGGTAAAAATGAATCGTGCCGAAAAAAACTACGTCGAGAAATAAATTCAGTTTTGAGAGAAATCAAAAAAATATGTACTTCACTTAAAAGTCGGTAGTTGGAGCAACTCTCGAACTTCCTTTACGAAGAATACAGGGAGTGGTTGCATGAATTCTTAGTGTGAAAAGCTGGAGGGTTGTACTTCTGCCGACGACCGAGTTTCTCGATGTAAACTCTGGAGTGTTCTGCAGGAGTATGGGATTGATTGTAATCTTTTGAGGGTCATTCAGTCTCCATACACAAACTGTACCAGCTGTGTTTGGGTTAACGATGCAAAATCAACACATTTCACCTTGGGCGTTGGTCTTCGCCAAGAGTGCGTCTTGTCACCTCTTCTTTTCATTATGTAAAGGGTGGTCAATTAAGGGCCGATGTTGAATGTGAACCACACCAAATCGTCAAGTTTTTTTCTGCATTTCATTTGACATTTCTCAATTCTAGACTAACTCAATTTGAACAATGGAAAACCCTCTTGACCATTTCCAGCGTCATCAATGGTCAGAATGGTGGCAAGAAATGGCAACAGTGTATGATCAATTTTCGAAGAAAATCATCTTCAGTGATGAGGCACATTTTCACCTCAGTGGATTCGTCAATAAGCAGAATTGCCGCATTTGGGCGAATGATAATCCAAGACTGATTGTCGAAAAACCAATGCACCCACAAAGAGTGACTGTTTGGTGCGGTTTATGGGGTGGCGGCATCATCGGGCCGTATTTTTGTCCAAAATTAGGCCGGTCAGGCAGCTACTGTGAATGGTGTTCGCTATCGTGAAATTATAACGAACTTTTTATGGCCCGAATATGAATGTGGACGATGTGTGGTTTCAACAGGACGGTGCCACTTGCCACACAGCCAACGAAACAATGGCTCTTTTGCGCGACAAATTCAATGGCCGTGTTATCTCGCGTGGTGGCGATGTCAATTGGCCGCCAAGATCATGTGATTTGATACCGTTGGATTTTTTTCTTTGGGGTTATTTGAAAGAAAAGGTGTAAGTCGATAAGCCAGCAACAATTCAAGAGCTAAAGGATGAGATAATTCGGCACATTAACGGCATAGAACCTCAATTATGCTTCAGCGTCATCGAAAATTTGGACCATCGGATGGAGGTGTGCCGCCGATGTCGCGTCGGCCATTTGGCCGATATTTTGTGCCATACATAATTGAATCATACCAATATTATCATAGTAAAAAGAAATGACAATAATTTCCTAAATAATTTGTGTTTTATTCAAAATCAGCATCGGCCCTTAAAATTTAGCCACCCTTTATATGGGCTGGATGTTGCAGTGCAGCCGAGGCGAGGAATGTTTCACATTGGGAGAGTCATCTTCTATTTGCAGATGACTTAGTTATCCTCACATCCTTCCAGACGGAACTCCAGCGAGCACTTGATAGGTTCGTGGCCGTATGTGCAGATGCTGGGATGAAGGTTAACGTGGACAAGTCTGAGGTATGTACGCCTGTTCAATACACTATACATGTTAGTGGAGTCCCATTGTTCAAGCATCTTGGAGTCTTTTTCACGAGTGATTGGAGGAGTAATGCTGAGCTTTCCTGTAGGATGGGCCAAGCTGGCTCAATTTTGAAACAACTTGAAGATCTGGGGTGGCCCGTGGCTTGGTGGGTATGTGCGTCGACTCCTACGCACTTGCTTCTCAAACTTGGCGAGTCGGCATGAAACTGTAGGTCCCTTCCACTCGTGATAGAACAAAAGCACGCACAACACGAGTGGTTGCTGAGAAAGCTAGACCCTGGCCCTCTACGGGCTGTAGCGCCACCCATATTATTATATTATTATTATTATTGGAGGATCTGTAATTAGGAAGGCCGAGCTTGGTGTCAAAGCCAAGTTAGCAGTTTTCAATTCAGTAGTTGTTCGTGCTGTTGTGGGAGTTACTCGGCGCGTTAACGTGAGAAACTCGGAGGTATGCGAGGAACTCAACGTTGAGCAGCTGCTTCTTTGAACGGAAAGGACTGTGCTTCGATGGTTTAGTCATGTGGCATGAATGCGATTCCATCAGGTAGACGGCCGCTTGGCAGATCCAGGACGAGATGGTTGAACCAAGTCCAAAAACTCGCCTGTCGCTTGGTCATAACGTCTGATGAATTAGAGTCTAGGGCGGAGGATCGAGTGGCCTGGAGATCTCTCGTGTGTGCATTACCCCAGCTACTCCTGTAGTGGATCATGTGGGTCAAAAGATCATGATGATGATGGTTGCATGAATCTTTAATATATAAAGCGCTATGTATGTAAGTATTTAAGTATGTCACACCTATATCGAATTTAAACGAAAAAAAAAACCTTGAAAGATATAGGGTCCTTTGGCCGAGAAAGTTGATGTCTTGCTCTTTGCAGATTCTGTGTTTGAATCTGACTGGATCTATTATTGAGCTATATCTATATTTGAGCTTCGTACAAAAGAATGGCTTGAAAGATTGATTTATAGATTAATAACTTATTTTCGAAGCTAAGCTAAGCTTTGAGTTTCTGTAAATCAATGGGTACAGTATTCTTGTTAGTTTATTTACTTTATCAGTAGTGGTTGAAATGTGTGCCTGAAAAGTGAGCTTTTGGTCTATAGTCAGACCGAGATATCTACATTTGTGTGCCCAGTCTATCTCCACAGAACATAACCCTAGCTTAAGGTTGTTGGGTAAGAAACACTCTTTTCTACGCCTAGTGAACCAGATAGCCTGCGACTTTTGGGGATTTGCCTTAATCTTCCATTTTAAGCAGTGTTGTTCAAATTTAGAGAGCACAGCTTGTAGTGTATTATAAACATCTAGAAATAATGTACCAGAAGCAAAGAAGGCAGTGTCATCCGCAAACATTGCTATCGAAAGAAGGTAAGTCTGATACATAAATATTAAACAGAGTAGGTGCAAGTACAGATCCCTGGGGAACTCCATGTTAAATTTGTTTGGTGTTTGATTCATAATTCCAGCTTTGAATCAATTTGGTTATCTGTAACGGAAAATTTAGTTATTTAACTTGTAAACTAGAGCGTCGTGCCATACCGTTTCGAACGCTTTTTCGATGTCTAGTAAGACAAGGCCTGTTCACTCTTTCGTTTTAAATTTGTCGCGTACATGATTTTTGATTCTTGCTATTTGGTGGCAAGTGTTATGCCCCTTTCTGAACCCAAATTGAAAGTTTTGTATGATGTTTTCGTTCATCACATATGAATTGATTTTTTCTTTAACAACTTTTTCAAATAGCTTACTAGTAGCGTTAAGCAAGGTAATGGGGGTGGAACTGATTTTTACCAGATTTTGCTGGAACGATCGACGCCGTTTTCCATTGAGCAGGAAAAGAACACAGTTTTAAACAAGAACTAAAAATACCAGTTATGTACTTGATACCGCTGGGGGGAACAGCTTTTAGTAATTTGTTATTAATTTTATCCAAGCCAGGTGATTTATTCGGCTTAGATATTTGTATTAAATCCTTGACTGTGATTACTGTTACTAGTGAAATTCGTCTATAAGAACTGAGGAATTTGAAACAATTTCTTTAGTGCGCATTACATCATTAATAGTGCGATCATCACTAAAGTGTGCTGTTACTGTGTGATTGTGACAGAAGGTATCGGCTAATAAGTTTGCTTTTTCACCTGGGGTGATGTAAAGGTGATAGTCATCTTTAAGAGGCGGGATATTACCACACCTAATTTTAAGAATCTTTAACACTTTCCAGAATGGCTTACTTGACTTTTCATATTCTTCATATTCTGTTTCCCGAAGAATTGTCGTAGAAACAACATAAATGCGTATGACATTCTTCCTGCCGTACGACAGGCTTTTCTACCAGTTAAATAATAAATCTGTTCAAGTGCGAGTAGTAGCACTTCATCCTAAAAAGACCAACATGAACACACGGATCTGAACAATCGAATGTGAGCGCTTGACATTGTAGGCTACAAGAGAAACATCAAAATGATGTTGTAATTGAAAATGTTAAACTAAACTCCCTTGTTCATCCCTTGTGCGCCTATTGTTGAGCCAACATCTTAATCGCTACTTAACTCATGTCCACTCTATTTAGGTAGTTGTTGCATATGACAGGGGGATGAAATCAGCGCGACACCACTGGGACTTGTTTGCAGTGACCGGGTTCAGAAGGCAACACGCAATATCTCAAATGCATAGACATTGGTAATGATTGGGCAAGAAAGGTGAGACGTGCTGGCTGCAGCAGTATCGTGAATGTTCGAGGTTTGCTTGAACCTCAGGGTATTCTCGTATTTTCTTTGAATTGCTTTCATCTCGTGTTCTCGATGTTGGGTGATATTTATATATTTTGACACTTGTTACCTAATGTACTCATCGAGATCTAAAAAAGTCTGTTTTCAGTTTTATTTTGTCAATTTCTCTAAAACTAATTAGTCCAGAATGCCCGATATTGTTTTAAATGAAAGACCACTCTGATGATCCGATTTTGTATGTTCTTTTTTCAGATTTGGACACATTTTGGCTAAAGGACAGGGAAAGGGGACCATCTCCGAAGTGGAGATCTGAATCAAAAAATGCGAAATGCAACTTCTTCCAGGATTATTATTATTGTTGTTGAGGGTAAATTGCACCGCGATCTTTAGATCGATTGTGCCCCATACTAATACCTCTGCTTTTTTAAGAGGTCCCCTCCCATGCAGCTCTTTTCAGAGTTGTATTGAGAGTTAGTTGCACCTATTGCGCGAAGGTGGAAGAGACTTATTTATTTTATCTCTAATTCTCTCTAAGCCAGTTTCCTTTAAGGAATCTGAGAATGAGAGCTGGTTCTAGTGACTTCAATTCTTCCTCTGATATTATGTGTTTACCCAGATATATATGGGTGGCGCTACAGCCCGTAGAGGGCCAGGGCTTAGCTTCTCAACAACCACTCGTGTTGTGCGTGCTATTTGTTCTATTACGAGTGGAAGGGACCTGCAGATTTATGCCGACTCCAAACGGCCGAGTTTATACTCTTTGAGCATTTGTCAGTGACTCGAAAGAGGTGGGGCCGTGAAAAGTATTTCTTGTCGTACCGGGAATCGAACCTAGACAGATAGGTCCACGAGCGTAGGAGTCGACGCACTTACCCACAACGCCACGGGTCACCGCGTTTTCCCAGATATCCATGTCATTTGTGGGCTAGCGCCGCACAAAATCCCAGTAAATATTCAGGAATTTCATTAGATTCTCCGCAGAATCTGCAGAGACCTTCTTCTGATACTCCTAGTTTCCTTAGGTGCTCCCTGAGTTTACAGTGCTCTATTAGGATACGGAAGTTGTTTTTGCTCATTCTGCTTCTGCTTCAAACCTCTTGCGGTTATGTTAACCCAAGTGTTTCTTGGCCTGCTTCACACCATGAGGGTTGTTCCACGTATCTGGCCGGTTCCTTCTTTCTAGTTCCCTGAACTCTTCCCTGAGGACGTCATCTCCTACAGCGCAGAATGGTTCGGGGCCTATACAATTTTCCGATGCTCCTTTCCTAGAGAGGGAGTCGGCCATTTCATTGCCTTCTATCCCTGTATGGCCAGCTATCCAACTGAGTTTTACTCTGTTACTCCTACTCTTCCAGGAACTTCTTCAGTTTTAAATTGTTTTGATACATTTTTGTTGTCGGAATGCCGTGCATGATGTAACGTGTGGACAAGATCTAGCAATTTCTCTAATTCATACGAAATTATGTCCGTCGCATTCTTTGCTAAGACTGGAACTTGATACCTGCTCGCTGCATTCCCGAGTGGCTGATGTTACTTACCTGTATTCAGTCTGAACAAAATTATTGAATATACTGTGGGCAGAATCATTTGACATTTCATTGCCCCGCTGGCTGGCCTGCTTTCTATTTGATGAAGCCTTTCAAGGTTGCTCTACCTTGTAGTAGTCAACGAAATGTTTGCAATTCAGTCTATATTCTGTTTCAGTTCAATGCATATTCATTTCACTCACTTAGCGAGCAAATACTTAACGTAAAATATAACAAGGACGAAAGAGTTTTTGTTCCAAAATAAGAATTGACAATCTCTCCCACAAGGAACACACGTAGCTTAAGAGTCCGCGGGAAAGGATTTACTATAGAGTGGTACCCAAATAGTTTAAGTTAATGTCAACTGGAGGAGAAGACTAATCCTCGAACTGGACGAGTTATATAGCCACATTCGTCTTCAGATCCAATGCCTGAGGTGACTAGGCAGGATGGCAGCTACAGTTCTACGCCAATTTCGAACGACGAGCTTCTATTTTTAGACAGAAACACTCTTTCAGCTTTGTTGGTAACTTGAAGAGGTGGAGCTGTGAATTATGAGAGTTGCTCTACTCGGTCATTGAACCTACAACTTCCTAGATTAGGGGTCGACGTTCGCCAGGGCGGCACCAGTTTCAGAGTTAAGTGGTTAAAAGAGATATATATAGCGGCTCCATCTTATCCTTGCGTAGTCAAGAAATAAAGGGCTCGGTATTCATTCGTTTGACTTGTGTCGGTCCCCATTAACGCTGCATATCGGTGTGCTGATGTATAGCAAGTGGACTACAAACCACGCCAAGGACATCTACCGCTCGTGATAGGAGAAATCCGTATCTCCAAACAAATGACAGCAAAACGAGTGCAAATTTACTTAGCTTTTTAAACCGACATAGGATATGAAGGTTATGATGTCCCACCACGCGCTGCTGGCATAAAGGCGAAGAAGAGAGATGTCCTTTAAATTGTATGACTTGCTCTTTGTGAGCCTTTGTGGAGCAAAATGTCAGCAAAGACTCGTGGTTCATAACTCACGCCAAGGATACCAAATTATTAAAATTACGTGTACGTTACAATTTAACTAAAATTGGCGCACATCGCCATCCAGTGTTCGAAAAACTGCTACGAGTTTCATTTGTTTTGCTTTTGCTGCTGCTTATGCTTCTGAGAAAGCAAGAGTCGAAGCAAAAGCAAAACGATCACTGCTGCTTCTTGCTTTCGGTCACCACCACAAGTCGGTGCAGTAGCAATGTGTTCAATTCAAAAATGTGAAAGCAGTCAAAGCTCTGAAAAGCAAAAATTATACAACTTTTACTACTTCGACTGAAGCAATTCAAACACTGTCACCATTCAACGAATGAGCCCTTCCAAAAGTTCATTCAATTCGGACTCAAGTAAACGGGAAACGTCTGTAAATTCAAATTTGTGCTGTAATACAGATTAACCGAGCATTTTTAAAGGTCTCTCAAAAGAATTAAACCCTCATTGCTTACAGCAAATAGCAAACTACCAGAGAAGCAAGGTTGCCTGTGCCGTTTATTTTGTAAAAGCTTCCCGAAACAACAGCAATTTAATAAAAGAAATTACACGCGCCACATATTTTCTGAAACATACTTCGAATTGGTCCTTCGAGCCGCATTTCTGTGCCAAAATGCACTCAAACCCAGCCACATTACATCGAACATTACGCAGGCTTAAGATGTTTAAATTAACAAACCCCACAAATTAAAGCACTATCCACTCGACCCCCTCTACTTACATCAAATCCAGTCAGACTCCTCACAATAATCCTTGCACGTTCAACAGTAATTTTTGTTTCCACTCAACTTTCAAGCCAATTCACTGAAATGAATTTCAATACTCGACGAAAATTTGCACAGATTCACTGAAAGAACATCCTTAATCCGAAGGACACTTGTGTAAATTCAAAAACTGCACACCGGAATCCAGAGCACGGCACGTGCTATCAATTCATAATCACAACACTGACTGCCCGAAACATGTACGGTCACGAGCGTCCTTACCCGCGATAACTTCGATTCGACTGTCTCAGGCGAGGAATCCTGTTCAGAGCGTGAACGTGTGGCTATCGCTAAAGCGTTCGCTTCAGAACTCGTCACGAAAGGAACTGACTCTGGTTGTAAACAAACTCACACTTGAGGCGCCCTTGTGGGTCGTTGCCAGTCGAAACTTGGCAAACGCCAATGGTGGGGTAGCAGAGCCCACAAACACCAACCCAAATGGGTTCCACAAAGAAGGACATGCGCCCAGAGCGGCACTCTCCTCCTTCGTTCTCTGCACTACCACCACCATCATCGGCGAGTGGCAGAGAGCCGTTTGCCATGCAGGAGCAACTAGTGGCTGCTACGCAACTTCAATGCCATCGGCCGACCCCGAGCCCGCTGGCCGACAACTGCACCCAGTCAATGCACCCATTAAAGTCGAACAACGACGACGAACACGGAACACCTTAAGGACATCACGTTCCGGCTACATCTGTGCACACCGTATGTCCCGTGAAATTCAATCGGAAAGGACGCCGCCCGCACGGTGGGAGTGAAGGGGAGGAGTGAAGGGGAGGCAAAATCTCCGAAGGTTTACATTTCCATCTGGGAGTTGATTTAATCAAATTTTCAGTTATTTAGCAGGGGACACGGTAGTGTGACCCATTTTCACATGCCCCGGGCCGGGGATGGTTGGGAACGACATTTGCCACGGCGGCGGGTGCGAAAGGATTCGAAGCATATGCCGGATGTGAAATGCGATTTTGCCCGGCGACTGCCGGTGAGGTGGGGCGAATGTGGGCGTTTTGGCAAAATGAAAAGTTAATGAGCTGCTGATGGTGCTGTGAAAAAAAAATTGACTGTCATCCTGCGGGCGTTGCAGGACATTGACTGTAGTTAGGTGTTGTGGTGTGGTACTCTTTAAGTTTGATTGGGGTTCGTGAGAGGGAGGGAGCTTCAATTACAGGTCAGATCTGGGATACATGGACCCTTCCCTGTTGGCCCTCCTTAAGGGGCTTTCTATGTTTTAAGTCGATGGTGTGGATGATTTTTAACATTTTATGGGCTTTATGATGTTGGTCAAGTGACCGCCTCTGGTCTGGCTTTGTATCTTCAAACAAATTTTCTCATTCCAAATTGATCAGATTTCTGGTGTCCTTTCAACAAATTCGTCAAGAAAGCAGTTTGCTGCTGAGGTTAGCATTTTCTTGTGGGTGCCGCCAAGGAAACACACAGTGTGAGCTAATCAAAATCACTGCTACTTGACTCGGCGGGAAGAAGCTCCTCACAAAGCTGTGTGAGTTAGGCAGGACTAGGGTAGGAAAGAGCCGGACTGAAGGTGGTTTCGTAGTGAGGTGGAAACCGAAAGAGTCGAGAGTGTTAGCCAAGCATAACATTCTTGACACCTATGAGCTGAAGCCTTAATTAGTCCGATGTGATCTTATGTGGAAGAGGGCTGAGGACATTAGATTGCAGGTGTTGCCGCTAAGAGACACCTTGTTGGTAGAGGAAGAGCAGATCCGCAATTTCGCGACAGTTTTCGAGAGACTCAAGGCAAATTTCTTCTGTCAGTCCAGGCAATATAACGAAGAGCAAAACGTAGAAACCTACGCTGGCGGCTAGACAGCTTACTTACGACGAATGTGAACCGCGAAATGAAGTAACCACACTTGGCTGACATACTCGAGAATGGGTCTGACGAAGGTGATGTATATTGTATACAGATTTTGTGACGTAGGATTTCGAAAATTCCTTTGACTAACGTTTGACAAAGCCAAACGCAGAATTGCCTCTACTTATTTACTGACGTTCAGTTGAAGATCATTTTATTGCCACCAAACATAAAATCTATTTAGGCCGCCCAAGAGTCGGGAAATCTATCTCATATCATCGGCATAAACATAGAGATGAGAGTTCATAATAATATGGTCACCATCGTTGATGGTAAGTACGAAAATTAAGGGACCGAGGTGGCTACCTTGTGGTACGCCCGAAGTGGCTTTGATGGGCTTGGAGACAGACGATTTGAAGTTAACTGCGTATTCTCTGCTTTCCACGAACTTGATCCATTTGATGAAGTAAGGTTGGAAACCAAAAGCTGTGAGTATAAATATGATGACTTGGTGTGAGATTTTATCGAATGCTTTACTAAAGTCGGGAGCTATTACATCGAAGTAACAAGATGTGGACATTTTTCATTAGGTACACTGATACCAATTTGCCGCGGTGGAAGGTCTACGAATACGAGCCTCATAGTTCGCGAACGAGAGGAATCTCCGGTATAAGGACACATTTGTCGTGGACTCAAGACAGCATCGTCTTAACGACTAGAAGCAGCTAGCCTGGACAGTCAACGCTGGAAGGCGGCTATGGGCCAGGCTCAGATCAAGTAAGCATATAGAGCTGATAGCCAAGTCGTAGGGCATGCTCTTCTCTTCACAAATTCTGCAGATGATCGGCTACATGTTCCCCACCCAGAACATCGCGACCGGCCTTGAAGACTTCTGATGGCAAACCGCCTCAGCCTGCGTCCCTCTTGCTTTTGAAAACTGTGTTGGTTGGGATATGATGGATGTAGTCACATCATCATCTAGACTTCACAACTCTTCAAACAGCTGATGGAAGTGCTGCTTAAATTCATCTTATCTTTTCTGCGGGGCAGGAGCTTACTATCACAGAGTCTTGGTGCATCTCCTAAGGCCTGCTGTCAGACTGTCAGTCTATTAGCTTTCGTGTATTCTGCTTTCCCCTTTTAAAATGTAGATACATCGCTCATGTGCAGACAATGTCCATAGATAGAGGGAAATACCTCTTCCTTGCGGTTGATTTTGAATCTTCTAAATTGCGAAGAAAATTGACATTTCATCGAGACAGATTAATTTGTCCCTGTTTGCGTTGATAGCATTTCGAGAACAAGATTCAACCTTAACGACATGAGTCTAGCCAGGCGCCTGCGAATTCAGTGCATAAGGAGGCTACGTCATGCCGAGCGCATAGACAACAGCTGGAGTCGGATTTGTTTTCGACTGCGCACCAGTGGGACAACTCAAATAGTACCCACGGAACCGATGGCGTACACAAGTGGACAAGGATCTCAACCAACATGGGGTGAGAATGGCTAAAAATCATACTGGGAAGGCTTGTTGGCTGTGTCCTTCACCCCGGACTGGACTGGTGCTGGCTGGAGGTGTTTGTTAAGTTCCCGGTCCATTCCACACGAAGAATAAGAAGATGGGTGGTGCCACTGTTCGAGGTGGACTTGGACCTAGCCGCCAACCAACCACTCGTGTTGCGTGCTATTGTTTTCTCACTAGTAGAGGGAACCAACAGTTTCATGAAGACTCCGGGCGGTGAAGGCTGAGAAGCTTTTTCTTGGCGGACGTAGCTCTGTGAGCATTGTCAGTGATTCAAGAGAGAGAGAGTGGCGAGAATTGAACCTAGACCAGCCAGAGCCGATGTAACAATCCACTGAGCCAAGACGGTCACATTTTTTCTGAGACTCACAAATGTCACGAAAACCAAAAAGGCTGCTACACAATCTCACCACCAAGTCTTCTTATCAACCAACAGTCGCCGTTGCCGTTATCGCCTTTTGATTAAGTAGTCCCCTCTGTTTGCTGGTCCCTCCATTATCAGCTCATTAAATAGTCTCTTGCTGCGTCCCAGCATCTGAGTGCAACTCTCAGCTTGATGCACTTATCCACGTCACGGCATCCTTATCAGCACACATCTGGCTCATCTTAAGGCACATCACTTTGTCGACGATGCCGCACACTCAGCCACCCAAATCCGCTTTTACGACAAAGTCCATATCTCTCTTTAAAAAAATAATATCCATCCACAGGTAACGCACTCCGAACCGACTGTAGATGGCGATTACTAGGAGCCTCCAGATAACTACGAGTATCGTCGAGTGTCGCCTAAAAGGACTGCCGTGCATGCAGTGCTCCGAGCGTCTAAGGCAATAATCCTCGTTACGGCAGCATACGCAACATGCACTCAACGACACAGTGGCCGGGGATAATCCGGCTGGTCTGTGTGCCTCCGGCAATCCTCTTACCGTTGCCATTGTGCCGATTGTGATCGAGAGAATGGCGACCATAAACAAGGATACCGCATCTGAAACGGATAAAAACTGTTACCGTGGATTAGTTCTCCTCCCGCAGCCGCAGCGAGGGCTGCTCACGGAAGAGAAGTCAATGATGCGCAAATTTGTTAAAGGAACGCTGCTCGCAGTAGGCGGGTTGTGTCCTTTATCCAATTGCTGCTGGTGTCAGTGTTGCGTGCAAGGTAACGACATTCTCGGTGAGATAAGAGGAAAAGGGGATTGAAATTCGAGAGCAGGGACCTTCGATGGCTAGGATAACAAGCAATGGATACGGTTGATGGAGGTCGATGTGCCGCGAAATGCATTGGCGGGCGGGTGCTTGTGTTCTCTTTCTGAGCAGCATCTCCTACTGGAGTCGGTGGCTGATCCCCGAAAATCGCAGTGCATTCAGACCTGAGATGCACATCTCTATCCAGCCTCCCGGCCTTGGCACACCGTCTTTCGTTGCGTCGAAGGCATGCCGCTCCCGCTTCCTTGTTTGCCGCGTCGACCAAGGAAACAGACGATTC
Source organism: Eristalis pertinax (assembly GCA_907269125.1). NCBI lineage: Eukaryota > Metazoa > Arthropoda > Insecta > Diptera > Syrphidae > Eristalis > Eristalis pertinax. The sequence continues at coordinate 49,108,285 of OU026147.1, forward strand.
CCTACCCTAGCGTCCCCTTATCGCGGCAGGAAACATGTGCGCTGTTGAAGTGTGTGCACAGGTGACGACTGACTGCAGTTTATTACCTGATAACACACACAACGCACAGCCCACCACGATCCAGACCGCAAACAAGCACGCAAACATTGTTCGCACAAAGTCAACCGGGAGATCATCCGGTTCTGCGCAAATATTTGCCTCCCCTCTTGCTGCCGCCGCTGACAGATGCCACACATGTGTGTAGTCATTGGCACTCAACACCGCCCTCGAATGTATTTTTAAGGCAGCCAACGTCATCGGTGCTGCGACGTCGACGACGACGACGACCAAAGTAAATCCATTAAGCGCCAGTTAGCTGTGCCGCCTTCAACACTCCCGCTCCATATGCGCTCTGGCTACCCTTGTCGGATATCCATTTATCTGTCATGACCAAGTAAATATCTCACGGATCGCATGTTGAGCGAGGACGGCCCTGGAAGTGACACCTCCAATTCTGGAATTGATTTTCTATTTTCGCTGCGACAACGCAGCCGAGACCACTGTCAAGCTTGTGTTACACCCCGACGGGCGAATTCCCCTCGCTCGAGCTCATATCCTCCGCATGGAACTATCGGCGCTGTCCATGAGATAGTTTCTCTGTCATGTACGTGAATGTCCACAGAGACTTGACACTGCAGCGCCAGATTCACTCCTTGTCATGTGCCAATGTGCGAGCGAGTGTGGTGCATTTTTAAAAGGCCATTACCAAGAGGGCGTGCAGAAAGTATCCTTAAATCGTCAGCGCACCACCCCCGCGCTCGAACTGACAGTGACAATTGACTGAGACACTCACACTTGGATCCTTTTTGTTGAGCGTTCCGCTTCTGTTCTGCAACGAACGTGTCATGCAATGGACAAGCTTTCGGGGGAATATGCCACTCAGGCTGGGCCGGGACAGAAGATTGAATTGTAATGTTCGTTGTCACCAGTTGACGAGTGTGCCTGGGCGTGGAGGGGTGTGTACGGTGTATGGTTTGGAAGGACATGCGAGCGAAGCAGGAAATTAATTCACGAATGAATCGAATGGGGGTTCTTGGATTGACACATGGGTGTGGACTGGCGTAAGGGGTATTTATGAGCGCTCTTCCGACGCGGAATGAGGGTTCAATTTATGTCGCCACTGGCCGTGGAGGCTGGATAAATTTGCATCATCATCACTTCTGCTGTTGAGCTGCGCTGACCCTGACGCTAATGCATATTGTAGATTTAAATTAGCAAGGGAGTGCTGGAGCTGCTTTGAGATGAGAAGAAATGGGAGGACCGCCAGAGAAATGCAAGATTCAGTTCGACGTTGTGGTTTTTTTTTTAGATCCGGTCAAATGAACTGACTGTGTAGATGCAGAAGGACACACGTACATTCAGGACAACTGAGGAAAAAAGTTCCGTCTTAAACTGGACCAAGAGGGATAACGATAATGGTGAAGGTGGACATGCTCTTCCGGTGCTTAAGATTTGCTCGTATGTCTGACAATTTTCAGTGATTTCCAATTAATTTTAAAGCCAAAATAATTTAAATTCTTAACGAAATGGTATTATACGTGCCGATAGTTAACTGATGTACTAAATGGCTACAATCAATACTTATTGAGTACAATAAGTATGAAATTAGTACGATCAGTACTAAATTAGTACACTTAGTACTAAATCATTGCAATAAGTACTAGGTTAGGTTAAGTTGGCTCACCCTTAGACCAATATAGGCTCAATGTGATAACACGCGAATTGTCTTACTCCTATAGATGGAACCAAATGACGGTTGTAACAAGGTTACATTTAGCTGGTTGGTTGAAAAAGTAGGACCCCAAGTGTGAATTCCTACGATGAGCCAGAGCACTGCACGAGCAGAGGAGGTAATGTATGGCTCTCTACCGCCTCTTCATTCATGGAGCTTCTGCAGAAATCATTATTAGAGACACCAATCCTGCGTTTCCATTGCAGAGATCAGAGTCGCGAGTTTAGGTGATACTTAGTTTGATCAGATAAAGTCCATTGTGGCGCCTTCAATCAACATTTTTGGGTGGTTTCTTTTTTATTTATGAACTATGCAGATAGTAGCCTGTAGCGAGATGCATAGAGGGTGGGTATCCTCCTTCTCCTAGCAAGGTTGTCGGCTTTAGAGTTGCCCAGTATGTCACAATACCCCGTCAACCTACATAAGGTTTAGAAATGCTCAGTCATGTTTTTGTTGTTAAGTCGAAAATGGCATTGTCTAGGAGTTGATTGCGGCCTGACCGTCCGACGAGACAGTGATGCCCATTTTGGATATCACATTGTCCTTGAGCAAGGATATTGCCTCTTTTATTTTAGGGTTACTGCCTGGAAGAGGCTATAGTGGTTAAGGGAGTTAAGCAATTAAAGAGCAATGTTGAGCCCTTTTGGACACCTACACCCACTCATTTATCTCTCTTCGTAAATCCACAGAGGATCGTCCAGCGTCTGATTGCGCCGGCGTCTGATTGTGAGATTTCCAATCCGATATGGAGGTTTCGGGCTTGAATCCTTTCCGTATTGTTGACATAACATTGGTCCTTCACGGTTCCACAGAAAGAAAAGGCCAAAGGGGTCAAATCGCGTAACGCCCACCGTTGAAGAAAAATGCTCCAATGATGCCACCACTCCACAAGCCGAACCAAACTGTCTCTCTGTGGATGCATTGGCTTCTCGACAATAACGTGCGGGTTTTCCGAGCCACCGTCGAGATGAAAATGCCCCTCGTCAGAAAAGTTGATTTTTCGGCCAAGATCGTTGTCCAGGTCAAGCTGGCCTAAGGCCCAAACTGCGAAGCGACAGCAAAGCGGATGGTCCTGCGCTTTCAATTGCTCAGTCAATTGGACCTTGTAAGCGAATAATCCGAGATCTTTGTGCATAATTCTGCTCAGGCTAGTGCGTAAAATGTTGAGCTATTGATTTCGATGACGAGTTGATGTTCGTGAATTGAGTCTCACAATCACAGCCACAGCAGCCACATTCTCATCTGTGCTCACCGTACAACTACGGGTACCATGGGTGCTGTCCACTAGCATACTAGTCTCACAAACTTTTTACACAAACTTGCGTACAAAAGCTGCAGTGAGCGCTTCATTTCGGCCAAAATGCATTGTTTGGCAGCACTCACTTTGGAAATAAATGTTGAATATTTCCCAACGTTGTTCAAGCGTAAAGCGACTCATTTCGTAGCGCGGAGGTATGATACTGAGTTCATGTTGAACGGAAATTGAATCAAAAGAACCTATGATTTGGAAAAAAAACCACTAGATGGCCCACCCTGTATTTCAGTGACCGATGCCAAATTCGGACCACAACCGAAGTGTCTTGCGTCTTAATGCAGTATAAGTGTATAAGTATAAGTGCAGTATAAGCCAAATAAGTTCGCCGGTGAGAACTGTAAGTGAAGTGCAGCAGACACAAGAATATTGGACTTCCCGCCGATTGATGAGTGTAACATTTGTGGTATTGCGTGCAATGAATAGTAGTCTATTCACATTCGTTCAAAGGTTCAGAGAGATCGCATTAGGAAAAGCTCAAAAATGGTCAATGAAAGCAGGGGAAGCACCCGCAGCACCGCCAGCAGAAGGCGACACCCCACCAGCCGAAGGGGCAGCTCCAGCAGTGTCAACTGACCCAGTTACAAGTACCTACACATTATTCTACTTCAATGTGAAAGCGCTCGCTGAACCTTTACGCTATCTCTTCGCCTATGGCGGCATTGAGTACGAAGATGTTCGAGTGACGCGTGACGAATGGCCTGAAGTCGATGGTAAGCGTTTATATCAGAGCATTTCGATTGCAAGATTATTGGCTAAAACTCTTGGACTGAGTGGCGCCAATCCATGGGAGGATTTCCAGATCAACACTGTGAATGACTTCCGTCTCGTATAAATCCGCTGATCAAATCAAAGAGAGACATCTAGTCACACACAATCCAGAAGTCATTCCGTTCTTTCTTGAGAGATTGGAACTTTAAGTATAACGGTGGACATTTGTCACTTGAAAAGCTTACATAGGCCGATGTCTACTTCGTCGGCGTTGTGGATTGCATGAACTACATGGAGAAGCGTGATCTCCTTGAGGCCTACCCGACATTGAAGTCCATCGTTGATGCTTTCAATGGATACCAGCAAATCCTGGATAGAGAAGCGATCACAGGCCGAGGTACATACAAAGATGATATCACCAAGCCAAGTACACCAAGTACACGTCGTTTTGTTCCTTTTTTGTAATAACACACACAATAATCATTTGAATGGACTATTGGAGATGGCTAGAAGGTTTGTTAGCCGAAAAGGATTTTTTACTGCGGTCCTGGCTTAGCCTAGCATCTACTAGAATGAAAAAGAGCTTTCGGCAAACAATTCATTATAACTTACGGCCTTTTTTACAGCTGTGCGAGGTCAAGTCTGGATCTGCACGAATGTGGCCATCTCCAGCAGATTGTAACGAGGAACGCGTTGAACGTGGATTGTCTGAGTTGATAGGAACTAACGAGAGAGTCTTATTCTTTTGGACATTTTGAGACTATATGAACCATTCGAGATCAATCTTCAGGTGGGACAACATCTAGTCTGCATTGAAGACCATCCAATGTCAGAAGTGACACACGAAGTTACCACCCATCACAATTAAGGCATTCTCACTCCCAGCCAATACTCAACTGCATCGCTGTCTATGTCCGCAGATGGACGCCTCCGATCGGTGTCAGACTGAACTGACAATACGAACAGCCGCAGTTGACAACCGCAGCAGCACGATCAACAGCCGCCATCTGGCTTAACAAGTGACAAAATTTGTTTAAACAAACGGCATAACCATTTGTATGCGAAGGCATCCGACATCTGATCGAATGCACAACGTCATCAAGATTAATGCGTTTCCGAAGCTCCCCGCATGACAGCATAACAAATTGGTATCCGTCCAGTCAGTGACAATCGGATCAATCCAACAGCCCACCGAACATCGATCACATCGCGATGGAGCGCAGTCACAGAGACATTCACTTCCTTAATGCCCGCAACGTGCGATGCATCTTGATTCGCGCCGCCCAAAAAATACTCTCGTGTGAACTGACACGCTAATGGAAACCAATTTCCCGCGTCAGCCACTCATGCGGTGTGAGTGTGTGTGCACGGTTGGCATTAACATCTCACTCGGCAACTAATTAACATTTGAAGCATTTCCCCCTGGAGCCGCGAGTCACTCACCACCAAATCCATTTGCATGCCATGCCGTCGCCAGACTCGACGTAAACACCGCTTTACGACCGCGGAAGCCCGAAGAAGGGAGACACAGTCCCTCGGCCAGTTCCACCAATCGGGCAACTCAATTACTTTTCCCGTCAGACGCACTAATAGATCCCTCATAAGGCACCACATCGACCAGGAATCCATAAAACGTATCCGATGGCGGTTCCCGATAAACAAATCCTCGCAAGCACATCAAGCCACCGCCGCCAACGCCAACGTCAACGTTAACGACAACGCCACCGCTCCCGCTGCAGCCGCTGGCCGAATCTCTGCGTCGGGCATACCAAGCGGTTGTCAAAGGCGCGGACCGCCTTCTAGGATGTGCACCTTACCAAACGCGTATGGCACGTAATCCCAAGCCCGGCAGTGTCGCCTGCAGCAATTAAGCCGAAAGCGGGACGGGACCGTTCGGAAATAATTGAATTTCGCCGCCGCCGCCAAAAATCGACGCAAGACCGTAACCTGCAACCCTTGCCCGTCCGGCGGTTTTCGACGCATGCATTCGGGCCGGTCGTAAATATTTTCTTTTTTTCATTTGAATGTCGCCCACCACGTGACCGTGAAATCGTAAATTCCAGCCGAGTCTCGGCGGAGTGGTGCAGCGTCAGGACAACACAAAGGCGTATGGAAATCGGGTTCTTTGGGAAATGTGTGCGTGGAGAGGGCTCAAGTCCCTTGCACGACGAATCACGGGTGGCTGGACCGTGCGGGGATCCACAATGAATGCGATTAACCCTTGGCCAACCACCGAGGCACGAATGGCGGAATATTCATGAGAGCAGGGCCCTGCATTCGAGAACCCGAAGTTGAAGGACTCCCTGGGACGGGCGAGTGCGAGCAGACATTGTGTCCACTGCAGCATGCTGTGCCAGAGCCAGTTACACTCGCATGGCCTGCGTTTTCGGCTGTTTTCGGGGGATTAACGCCGCAGAGAGCGGCCCGTTCCAGGAACGACACTTGATGAGGTCGTGTCAACATTCGGTTTGTTTGCAAATTACACGCGCAGGGACATAGACGCAGCAGCGGGCGGGCCCGGCCATGGACCATCGACAGGGGCACATGCACCTCATGTGTGTGATGCTGAGTGGCAACAAGGACAATAGCGATCCGTGGTGTCGAATGCAGGAGGAGTGCTGACATTAGCAGCCTAATGGAGGCGCATTAGTGTTATGGAAATTCGACACGGTGTCGGGTGTCCATGTGCGGAGCATGTGGGCGTCAAGTGGATGGGAGAGCGAACGTGAGTGGTTCGTGTGAACTCCGAGCGTGCTGTCGATTGGATGCACTTTCTAAATTGTTCCTTTTTGCTTCAGCACGACGAGTGTGTGCTGAGGTCTTCATTTGAGCGGATTTCATTTGATGGGACCTAAGTGATGCACGCGTTGAAAGGATTCGATGCGTTTTATTGGAATCGAAATTTTGAATAACTCTTGACAAAGGATGCCATGGAGTCGGGGAGTTTTCACAGCTCCACGGGCTCAGGGGGACATGGCTTAAAAGCTTGCATTAGTAAATGACAGTGGCCGCGTTGAATTCAGCACAGTGGAGAACCCATTCACACTTTTGAGCGATTTTCATTTGGGCGTTGAATCCGCCTTTTAAAGTCGTGACTTGGCCGTAGTGCGGTTCTCATTTTAGTGATCGAAGGGAAGCCTAGAAGTTGGCAGCATGTCGCTTCCCTGTTTGAGAGGAAGGCCAACTGTCGGCTATTCTTCAGAGCTGCCTTCAGAGCTGGAGCTTAATGAACCAAGTTATGTTTGGAATGACGTTTTTGGCAAGACGGCTTGACCGTGAGCCTCAGTTCAACTACCTGTTGGCCACCTTTCGAGAAGTTGCAAAACTACGCAATCATTCAACACAACCATGGTTTGCCTCGTTTAGTGAGATGTTCAACGTTTCGAAGTTGTCCTTTAGAAGAGTCTGAGGGCGTGTCCACCAACTGAACAGTAGGACAAGACAATGACAACATTTTAAAGTCGTTGGATAAAAACTCACGATCGACAGGCTGACCACTAACTGAAGGCTGATGGCGGACGACTGATTGAAGATTGGCGACCGGATAAAGACTAAAGGCTGACTACTGACTGAAGACGGACCACTGATAGAAGACTGACGGCTGACTGACGAGTAACGACTGCCAGAAGACCGTCAACTGGTAGAAGACTAACGACTGACTGAAGACGGATTGAAGACTGCCGACTGACTGAAGACTGTTGACTGGTAGAAGACTGACGGCTGATTGAAGGCTGGCGACTGATTGAAGACGGATGACTGGTAGAAGACTGACGGCTGATTGAAGGCTGCCGACTGACTGAAGACTGTTGACTGGTAGAAGACTGACGGCTGACTGAAGACTGACGAGAGACGACTGACAGAACGCTGACGAGTGAATGAAGACGGATGATGGACTGAAGTCGGACGCTGCCTGAAGACTGAAGAACGACAGGTAGAAGACTGTGCACTGATACAAGGCTGACGACTGGTAGAACATGATGATGATTGACGATCGACGGAATACGGATTGAAGGCCGACGACTGACTGTAGACGGATGACTGGATTGACGGCTGACTGAAGAGGAATTGAAGACTGACTACTGACTGATGACAGAACGACTGACTGATGACAGAACGACTGACTGAAGACTGACTACTTTTCCTTTTTTCTTGCTTCTGTGTGGAAGCTTGGCATACGCACTAATGGTCCGACGTCCATTGGTAGTGTCAGATTCTTACTGACTACAACCACCTCCAGAATCTTTCCTTGTATTCCCTACCGCTAAGTGCAGGACGGCTTCGAGCATTTTGCTTCGTCACGGGGTGTTTGGAGAATTAGCGTTCCGCAGCCGTTCTAAATATCTTAGATCGCGCATTATTCGTACTGCTGCATCGTTCACAGCAGCCCAAAGTTCTACGGAAATATTGAACTACGTTTCCTGTAGTTGCCCGTTCACCAAATTCTTAGTGCAATATAGCTTCTTCCTTTGCATACCGAGCGAATTCGAAGAAAACGTGCTCCACGTTTTCTACGGCGTTTAGGCAGCCAGGTGGTGGCCCGTGGCGTTGGGGGTATGTGCGTCGACTCATACGCACTTGGACCTACCTGTCTAGGTTCGATACCTGGTACGACAAGAAATACTTTTCACGGCCCCACCTCTTTCGAGTCACTGACAATGCTTAAAAAGTATAACTAGAAACTAGAAAAAGCTTCTCAAACTTGGCGAGTCGGCATAAAACTGTAGGTCCCTTCCACTCGTGATAGAACAATAGCACGCACAACATGAGTGGTTGCTGAGAAGCTAGGCCCTGGCCCTCTACGGGCTGTAGCGCCACCAAAATTATTATTATTATAAGGCAGCCAGGACATGGCGGACTCGAATCACGGTTTCGCTTGAAAATATATTCCCGGAAACAACCGTGGCCAGTCAAGAACTGTGTAAGATAGTAGTTTCGATTTACCCACCGTTCAATCCTTGCGATTAGTCTGTACGTCCATCTCCCTTTTTGGGACTCGTTCCATTGTTGTTGCCACGCTTCTATACTGCGGCTTCTTTCTAGTTTCTATGCGATTTGCCCGCGATTGTCATAGAGTCGCTTAGCTTATAAAGCTAGGATATCGATTGGTACCATAGAGGATAGTACCAGTAGTCGTGCGTTACAGTTCCATATGCACTGCTAACTCTCAGTGCACATAATCTACACACAGATTTAATTCCTTTCTTTTTATTCGCGACGTCAGACCATATTTGTGGCACGTACAGCTTTATGTAGGCTACAACACTCGCAAGCACTAATCGCCGATATTCGACATGAGTCTCGCAAGCGTATGCGAGATGATGCTTGAAATTAAGCCGCGCATCAATCGTATAAATGGGCTAGAAATAATGTCGTGCTCTTATCGTATCTAGCACGGATTCCGTTTTATGGTCCGCGGGGTCTTAACTCACATCGCGTGGCCAGTTCTTTATCAAATCGGTTTCTTCAAGCCGCTTCGCCACGATAACAACAGCAATATCGTTCGCGAAACCTGCAATGGTAGCTTCCCTGGGGACGGGGAGCTAACTGATCCTTGGACGCTTGGGCCCTGTAATTTTATACAATTTCGTCCCGTCATCGGAGTCGTGAAGGAGCAACATATCGGTAAAGTAAGTCCTGATCAATCTTAATATGCACTTCGGTACATTTAATCTTTCGAAGTATTGTAAAATACTCGACCGCCGAGCTAACTGCATTTTTGACGTCAAGTGTAACCACGGCTCGGCACTGTTTACTGCCTCCTTTCCATAGTCTACCTTCTATGGCCGATTGTCGATCGGCCCTTTCTAAGGCCGTACTGGTAATCCTCGAGTCCATCATTGGCGGCCGACTGGTAGAAGACTGACGAGTGGTAGAACACTGACGACGGGCGGGTGACTACTGACAGAAGACTGACGAGTGATTAGCGACTAGCGGCTTACTGAAGACTGACGATTGACTGAAGACCGACGACTGACTGAAGCCTTGCCCTTTTGTCATGAACATAACACCAGTCAGTGTTTTTCAGCAGGAAAGGAAAGGACTCAGTCAAAGGCCAAGCCAATCCTCACTTCAAACTCGTGCAGTCGTGCAGTAGTGCATCAGTGAAGTGAAGCCGCTTCCAATTGAAATCAACTTATCATCTGCCCGCCAAAAGTGAAATCCCATTAAAATCAAATTCCTTTGTCCTTAAGTGGTTTACTCGACAAAAGCCATCTATTAGCCGTGTCAATGCCACCGGTGCAGGTACTGCAAGTTCACAAAAGGCGAGGAGGACAAGTCGCCCAGCTGCACCAGCAGCCATAACCTTTGACAATCCCCTGCGCCTCGATTGGGGTGAAAATTTTGTGAAGAAAAATCCACTTCAGCCTGCAGTGGTCGCACAGGACGAGAATCCTTTTCATTCGCCTGCACAATTCGCACATTCCTTTGTCGTTTCCGTGTGGCATTTCTATTAATGACCACCGGTCCGGTGAGATGTTTGCCATCTTTCTTCGTTCTCGCTCTCATCTGGTCGGCTCGCCTCGCCAGGATGTCTAGTAGGGCACTCGAAGCGACGGCCCTTGAAGCTAGTCATCTTCACATCGTCGGCCAGCATCGGGCAAAGGGTCGCCCCTTTGTCCTTTGTTGCCGATATTTGTTCACCGTTCATGTGGTTCCTCTTTTTGTGTTTTCTTTTTCGTATTTTTGCTTCATTTCGCATCCATTATCATTTCTGTTCTGCTAAGGACCCCGTGAGGGAAACTGGAAAATGTATTGCTTTGCGCACCGCAAGGTTCTTGCGAGAACAAAGGACGCGCTTTCCAGAGCGCGTTGCACAAAAGGAATCCCTTTCGATTCACTCCTGATGACATTCTGATGGAGGACCAATGATAATGAATGACTTCTCCCAAAAAAACAAAAAAAAAAACCTGCGCCCATTGTGTGCGAGTCCTTATGGAAAATGAGATCCACTCGATGTCGGTGCTTACATGACCGCATGTGGCCACGATGCACACACTCTGAGGAGTTGATTAAATTGACTTCCAGCTGGAATCACCTGCGCTCATTGTTATTCATGTTTGTTTTCGATTTCGATTTCAGGCTCGGGCTCGGGGAGAAATGCCTGGGAAAACATTCTCGGCCGAGGATTGAGAGTTGCACCTGGAGCCGGTCGGTCGGAAGTGACCTGGACCTGGGCCGATCGGAGAGGCGGTGTTGGTGTTTAAAATTCAAATCGAGTCGAGGGAGGATAATTCGTTTCGGTCTTGAAATTTTCTTAATTCGTCCTCGGCAAGTCTTTTGGACAATGAAACTGTTTTGGGTCTGCTGTGGCGCGGGATTAATTTATGAGTTGTTCATCGGTCGAGCCTTCGGAGTGATGGGTGTTCCCATCCGGGGCGGATTTATGTGACGTTTATGGACATCTAATGACTATCTGAAGGTCTTTCGGTCGAATGTGGGCGTGAGGTGCAATTATCTGACTCGGTTCTGTTGAAGTAATGAATAAATGTGCACTTTTAGGTCGTGTCTACACCCTTGTGGACTGGCTCCACACTCTCTGATGTCCAGCTGGATTTTTTCTCAAAGCACAACGTCAGTGAAAGCCCGTCCCAAAGTCCGTCGAAAATGAAAGGAAACTTGAATTCAACTCGCTTCTCTGAGTTTCACTCTACATGCTCCGAATGTCCGTGGAAGTAACAATGCCCGGTAGGAATGAAAAGCAGTGCCTGTGACTGACTCACAGAAATGTAGGTTAATCCGTGTCACAAGAGGAGTCAAAGACGCTTTCTGCCGTTGCATTGGTGGAGCACATCACGGCCGACTGAAAGCACTTTCCTTATGAGCAGTTGCATATCGGGAGACTCCTTTGAAGTGCCTGCTTCCATTTACGCATCTTTCGCATCGTTTGACAGACAGACTCTGGTGAGAATAAAAATGTGTTTCTTTTTTTAATTAACGATGAAAGCACTTAATTGAAGTGCGTGTCTGAATGTCTGATGCACTTTGTCGTATGATGAAACATTTCATGAGTCTTCACTGGGCACACGACGAGCCGTATGCTCATTTGGGTAATACGAGTTCACTCATGCAGCTTTGGATATCCTTCTTAAATGAGGACTATCTGGTTCTTTGCAAAGACGAATGAATCCTGCAAATGCGCAATTTCGTATTTATATGTAACACAAAATGGAGACTTTGCACGAATTCAGGTTTTTTTCATCCCAATCTTAGTGAGTATCTGCGTTGATTCTTACGCTGAGTTGGCTGGGTTCAATTTACGATTCGAGGAGCTTTCATGAGTCACAATTCCACCGTCTTCCAATCACTGACAGTGACAATCTTCGCCATTTGGACTCAGCACAGAAGGTGCCCTCTCCTCTCCTAACAGAACCTCTATTACCGCTTACCGCGTGACGACTGCGTGCTTGTCTAGAGTATTGTTGTTTTACTGCTGCTACAGTCAGGTGTCTAAATGTTTGTCATTTACTTAGGATAGTCTACTCCATCGCACTCACCAGGCGGAGACTTCAAGGAGCCGAGAGCCATTACCTCCAGCGGTTCAAGCTGTTTAAGGAAGGGATATCGTAGTTTCAGCAACGACTGGAGGAAATCCAAGCGAGGAATTCAGACGGGCGTTGCTAGATTCAGGATCTCAAGTCACTTTTATGTCCTTAATGGTGCTTGACAAACATCACAGTGGACAGCTACAATTTCGAGGTATTGAAGAAGTTTGTCTACCTCGGAGCAAACGTGAACTCCACCAATAACATTTTAGATGAGATCCGACGTAGAATCGTCCTTGCAAACCGGTGCTACTTCGGTTTGTAGAAACAACTGGGCTCAAGGCTCCCTTTCTCGAAGGACCAAGATCCTGCTCTTTCGTGTGTCGACTGCACTGGCTCGGCCACATTGAGTGCATGGACAGGAACGCTCCAGCAAAGACGGTCCTGGCATCTGAGCTTCCTGGTTCGAGAAGGAAGACTGAACCTCCGGTATAAAGAAGCATGGAAGACAGCGGTATCTCCGGCTCGGTAAGTAAGCAATATTGATCTTGGAGATCGTGAAGAGAATCGAGAAATGATTTGCCCATTCACATTTCTGACAGATCAAGAATCAGTTCGTCCGATCAGCTTAACGTCCCGCTTTCTACGCCATGCAGAAGGACCAGTAGAATAAGTCTTTTGTAGAACGTAACTTCAGTTCTTTGAGTCATGAGTCATGAAGTAGCAATGGTTGCCAAGGGCGATTCTACTTCGGCTCTTCATTTGGACGTCATTTGTGAAGAGGCCACATTTGCACACCACGGAAGTAACATACTACTAAACCAGACCTCCGTTACATATTGTGGTCCAGGCTAAAGATTCAAGGCAAGCTGTAGTAGAGAGAGTTCACAATCTTCCAAGGTGGAGCCTTCGCACTCAATGAAGCAACGCATTGCATCAACAGTGCACTTTTTTTTATTTGCGGTTAAAACTAGCCTAAGCTATTTCAGTCGGCCATAGGTTGCGGCTGATAAATTTGCCTCTGAGCCGCTGTAAGACGGTGACCAACTGCTCCCTATGAAAGGATCTGTGCGACCCTTTCTACCGCGGGTCTATGACGATGGAGTTCTCTCGCTCCCAGCCACCGAAATTTTCGATGTTACAGTGCAACTTCCCGAACATCTCGCCTTGATACCGTCATTCTGAACCGGGGAGACCTGTCTCGACTCCTTGGGCGACGGAACGGTTGTGGTTGATCATAAAAACGGCCGGTTACACGATTAGGATATGACTCATGCAGTAATTCAATTGATTCTCTGGCCGTATGCTTGTGCTACCGTCTTGTTGGAGCCACATGTTGGTCACATCCATACCTTGTAATTTAGGCACATGTCACGGTAGGTCCGATAATGCCTGAAACAAGCTACAATTTTGACCATAAATGAAGCCACAAGATGAAAATGGGCTTCGTCATTGAAAATGATTTTGTTCGAAAATTGTGGACTGTAGCTGAGTTTGGCTCTACAAATACTGGTATCTAGAAGCTATACAGGGGTGGCGCTACAGCCCGTAGAGGGCCACGGCCTGGTTTCTTAGCAACCTGCGTGCCATTGTTCTATCACGAGTAGAAGGGACGTACAGTTTTTTATGCCGACTCCGAACGGCCAAGTTTAAGAAGCTTTTTCTAGACAGTTATACTATTTGAGCATTGTCAGTGACTCGAAAGAGGTGGGGCCGTGAAAAGTATTTCTTGTCGTACCAGGAATCGAACCTAGACAGGTAGGTCCAAGTGCGTATAAGTTGACGCACATACCCACAACCCCACGTGCCACCACTCTAGAAACTATCCCTCACTCAAAATGAGGCACAGCAGCATCGAAAACTGTAGGCACTGCGGAAAATTAAATAGCTATGAAGCACCAACTCGTCGGGTGTCCAAATCTGACATGAAGCAGTTATAATATAACGAGCAGAGCTACCTTAACAGGAATAGACTATCAGACTATCCTACTTAAGGCAAAGGGGAAACAATTGTTTTGTTGTTCCATAAACTGTTGGTTGTATTTTCTTCTAGCATTTTATGTTAAAAAGATGGAAATGTCTTATGATATTACGGCTTAATACTAAGAACGATGAAAATAATCCAGCTACACCCATCTTTCTGCAGCTGAGGTCCATGAGACTAACTCCTTCTCATTGAACCACCTAGCGACTTCCTTGTTGGCAGATTCAACAGCATCGGAACCATGGAGAATTTTTGGATGGATGCAGAAATCACCACGAATGTTTCCTGGCAATGAGTCAGCTGGGTTGGTGACACCCAACGACGTCCAGTCTTCACAACGTTCAACCCTTCCCATACCATTGGAACCACAGGGCCGGAGCTCATGTAATTGACCAAACCGAGAAAGAATGAGCGGCTTGACAAATCAACGCAGTGTTTCTCCACCAAATCCTTTGTTGGCCATTTCATAGCGACTTACTTGCAGCCCTTCTGCTCGTTTCTGGACTCTATGGTTATCTGGACTCTTTCTGGACTACTCGGATATCTATCCAGTACGCTATTTGCTGCGATTGCTGTTGAGAACATCAATGGACTATGGATGGATGGTCGTACTGCATGCGACTGTTCTTCAATTCAATTCACATATGCACACATGCATGAGCATACTGCCTGCCAGCGATATTTGGATCGTCATCGCCGTTTAAATGTCCACAGAAGTGGTTCATCTAAATTCTCACATCCGCGACTCCATTCCTGTTTGATGTTTCATTGATGTTTCACAGACCAAAGCGTATGTTTTCCCCTCAACGAATTCTCTGTCAAACCTCGCATCAAGTTGCCTCCAATCGAGGAACTCCGTGAGACCCTTCGCCGAGACCAGGTCCCAACTAGATCAAATTTTCCCGGAATACAATGGAGGAACATTCCTCTCCTTGATCGTCCTCCATCAATTTCTCCTTTTAATTATATCAAGCACTCCTCGTGACCGTCATAAAAACGCCGTAAATTAGATGACTATTACCGAAATTACTTGGGAATATCAAACAAAAGATCATGATCCCTCATCGCAGACACGCCAATAAATCATACGTCTCCCCCTCCCCTCGACCGCTGGTTCCGCATATGACTGCCGTCATGATGAAGCAATCAGTCTTGTGTTTTCCCATGTCATACGCATGTTATCCGATGGACGGAAGGAAAAAAAAACTGCAACGACCACGCGACGAACTCACCCCCTAAGCCGCCACCACCAGCACGCAGTCAGAGCCAGAATGCAACCGACAGTGTCGCATTTATGATTCCCATTATCCCTCGATCTCTGCCGTCAGACTAGTCGCCTGTCATAATCAGAAATATGTATTGTCTGAGCAGTGCACTCTGCTCCTGTCGGCCGCAACGGGTACGAACGAATCATCAAAAAACATCGAAAGCAAACAGAGACCCCGTCACAGACGGACAAACAGTGAAAAAAAAACTGAAAAAAAAGACGCCATCCGCCACCGCGCTTAGCCGGTGTAGTCCATGTGATAAATGAGGCCACGTGCCTTATCATCGCCCGACGAACAAGGAAACCAATTTGTTCATGCACGGATGCGAGCAGGTTTCCTATGACAGCCCGCCTTGGGGTGAGTCTCAATCTGGGCGAGTGGGGGGGACCTTCTAAATGTGTCCTTTTTTCCACTGTCCCAAATCCAAAAGTGTAATAGAAAAATATCGTGAAGGGAGGTGGCGGTGGAGGTGTGGCACGCTCCCATCAATATGGGCGTTGCAGCGTTTCCCATGAATTTATGGAAAATTTTAATTCACTTCATGACAATGAATATTTTGTCGCGCTGCTCGATGCTATTCGTATCTTCATGGTGAATCAACAAATTAATTAAAAGGCACTACGCTGAAGTCCCGAAATGATCGGTGGTGGCTGGGGGTGGCAGCTCACACACACAGAGAGAGCACACTCGAAATGTGTACACACACACCTCCCCCAGCCGTGGCAAATGGTTCATTATTGATGCCTTGTCGACGCACAGCACCGCACCGCCGCGCCGTCGTTGTCGTCGTCAGCTTCTGCTGGCGTGAAATCGCGATGGATAATGGAAATCGAATTTTGAGAACCGTCATAATGGAGTGTGACTATGAGGATGTGCTCTCGTGATGCTCTAAAAGGAACCATATGCTGTGGACAGTGTGTTGTGGAGGGAGTGGTCCCCTGATGATGGCATTCATTCAAGAGGGGAAATGTTGTCAAAAAGAAGGAAGATGCTGCAGACCAGAGATAGCCGACTTCACTGTCAGCTTATAACAACTTACTTAATTCTCAGATGGGCGATGGACTCCTCTAAAGCTGAATGAAAGTGCACTTTTTCAGGTCCTGTGCTAGACGCGAAGTTAAGCTGGAAATCAGGAAAATTAGGCTCTATTCAGCTGTAAAAAGGCTATAGGCTGCAAATGGGAACTACCTCACCGCATGGTCTACCGGCGGTCGCGATTTGGTGGACTGCGCTTGACAAGAACTTCAACTGCAACCCTCGATAGGATGCAGCGGATGGCATGCGTATGTATCAGCGGAACGGTTATGACAGCCACCTCCGCAGCATAGCCCTCAACATAGCCCTCAATCTTCCACCGATAGACTTAATCGGCAGACAAGGCAGCGGCCAGTACAGCGATCAGACTTAAATCCCTGAATATGTGGAATAAACTTCGACACTAACATATTCTAGGCAGAAATATATCCTTGTCTGAAGACACCGATTTCATGACACCTAAACACGTCCTCAAGAAGGATGTTTCAACCAGCGTCTCCCCAGATTACACTGGTAGTCCGAAGACCAGCCGCTGGACGGTCGTCTGTTCTGAATCTGCTCAGATGGATCGAAGATGTGTGAAGGCGTGGCCCTGAGTGTCTACTCTAAGGATCTAAATATCCAGTGCCAGATTTAGGCAGACGGGGCTATAGGCTCGGGCCTCCACAAAACAGGGGCCTCCACAATAGACTTCGAAAGAAAAACTATTTCAAAGTCCGACGAGTAAGCACAACAGAAAAAAAAGGCAATTAAAAACCAAATCGCCATCATCATCAAACACTTGTTGTGATCATTCTCTCAATTTAGTTGTAAAGATAGCCGCTAACTCTTCATTGATTTAGTTCAGAATTCATACAGGTTTTTTCACAGCAAGTCCAGAACGGTACCAAATTTTGAATGAAAATTATCCCAAAAATAAAGCGGACTATTTTATACTTTAGCGGTCTTGTCGAACTGAAGCTACAAAAGCCATTTTCGATGGTTATTCTGAAATTGAAGAAGCTCTAAGCAGCATATCTTCTAATAAGGAGCAAAAAGATGACTTCTCTCGAAACCGCTCTATATGCTATCTTTTGGAGCCACGGCTCGGATCGATTCGATGCTACAAACAAGATGTTGCAGGACTCGAAAATGCTTCGTTATCTGTTCTGATAGCCAGGCAGCGATCGAATCTTTGAATGCAGTCACATCACACAAGCAATCTCTAAATTCGCCCTAAACTAGATGGCCAAGTATTTTAGCCTCCGAATCCAAATCACGTTGGTGATGGGGTACTGACACTCCAGAGTATTGCGAAACGGACGAACACTCTAGAAAGGGCACAGCCTCTGTTCTCTCTCCGGATGGAGATGCAATTCATACTGAAGCTTAAAACGCTTGCACATGCAAATCGTAGATGGCCTCATGGCACAAGATGGCTCGTCACTAAACAACTATGGGACACTCTCGGTAGATGGGCGATCCATGAAGGGTCTGAGCTCGACTGTTATCCTTCAATGACAGCTCGCAGCTTCCAATCATTTAAAATCAATTTGTCTTGCAAAGACTCTGTCTTTATGGTTTCCTCCTTCGCGCATCGGGCGTCTATGTTTCGAAGACCTTCTTAGCTCGAGCATGGCTAACCATTCGCCCGTTGTGGTCGAGCCAACGCAGTTAATGGACTGCATTTATACTTCTTGGTGCAGCTCGTAGAGTTCTCCATCGTTTCCTCTTCTCTCTACATCGTCCCCGGAGACAGGATCATAAGAGTGCTGTACGTTCACAGCGTTTTTTTTCGATACCACTAAGAATCAGCAGCGTTTTGTTTATCATCCAGTTTTCAACTCCACACAGTAGTTGAGCACAATTTTGGTCCTTCAAGTAAGGAGTTCGAGCAGCGGTTGCCAAGGGCGATTCTACGTCGTATGTTATTTGTGGGGCAACCCAACAGTTCAACTGATTTGTGGAAAATAGTGCATTCAGTGCTTACTGCAGCAGCTCTCCTCTAGTACCAAAATACAGAAATCACTCGACAGTCCATTTCCTTACCGAAATCCGGAGCAGGTTTCGAATAACTCTGATTTCCTTGAACCGCACTGCTCGGTGCATCGCATATTTGTTTGCGTGGCGGGACACAACCACCGTGAGTGGCTGCCAGGACACTGTGAAAGTCCAGAGAATTGCAAAACGGACGAACAAATTAGAAAGGGGACAGCCTCTCTAGTCTGAATTTCCGGGCACAGCGCTGTTGGAACTCACGCATCTAGATTATATCTTCCCCACAATGACTTTCGCAGAAGCTACGAAGACGACGAGGAAACTATTGTACATCTACTATGTAATTGCAGTGCACTATCCTCCCGAAGAAAAAGTCACCTAGAAGTATATTACTTAAACAAGCTGGCTGAAGTAAGGATCAGCGTGGTAAGACATCGATCCTACACTGACCTAAGTGTGACCGGGTCGGTGGCATGATCAGCCTCACAGTTTCGAAAAGCCTGGGTTTGTTTTCTAAAGTTTGCGGCTAGACTGTTGGCTTTCTCATAGAAGGGTCGTACTTTTTGCCTGTTCTTAGATTCTTCGATATCGGTGAGCTGGGTGGACGCCCGAGACTCCTCTTCTCATCCTGTCTTCTAGACCGATGCTCTTCTTGCACTGTACTCGTTTTGCATTGCAGCGTCTTTTCGGTATGCCTCCTTGTGGTCAGTTGCATGTTTTTCTTCAGCTTACACTCGCCCTTGTAGACGCATGGTGGTCGGTGGTAGTAAATAGCCTAAAGTTGTTTCCGTTTCCTCTGTGATGGATGGCACCTATCGTTGGCATGCCGGAGTGTCCATAACTTTGTTCATCTCGCTACGTTCTGACAATCTCCGGTAGGCTCTGGCGTCCAATGTCAAAACTTCATCTTGTTGGCGGATGCAGTTTTCTGTCGAGCTCTGAATCTTGCTGCTGTCGACGTTTGCAACGCATCAAAGACGCACGTCTGTCTTTAAAACAAGCTGAAGATGAAGAAGTACGCCACGGAAGACTGTGAACTCCACACCAAATTCCGGCCGAAGAACATTTTAATAAGCTCCACGCACCCTTTCGTTTTCGCCCCCATCGACTGATCCTCAAAAACACTTAAAATTCCGCAGGAAACCCCTCTCCTGCATGCCAGACTGTGCATTCCCTCAAAGAAAGTCCCCTCCCCGTTGGGTGAAAGAAATTCCGTCGCGACTGAGACATTTTTCATTTTATTTTCGTTCGTCCTCGAGTAGTTATACACGCTCCAACACTGCCTCCATCGCTATCCTAGTCGCCCAGGAGCTGGAAGAACGATGAAAAATATCGTCACACTTCTTTATCCCCGTCGACTAAATCCACGCTGCCACGGCGAGGGATAGTGAGTGAATAAAGTTCGCTTTTGTCTTGAGTGGCTCCTCGCCGAGTTTATTCAAATCCAATTTATCATCATTCACTTGTGGAACGGAATGAAGTCTGCCCGTGTTCGCCCGTACTGCAGCGCACTGCAGAGCCCGAACAAATCCTCAATTTGTCTCAAGTGAGCAGAGACTAGCGATTGTTGTGGAAAACTTTGAAGTGAGACACTCCGTAGAGATGTGTACATGCCACTGAATGACGACAGCAACAACGAGCACGACATCCCTTTCATCGGCGCAGCGAGCTGAAGTCTCTACGTCCGTTCGTTCGGGCGAATTGAAGAGTGTACATCGGTCAAGTTGATTGATGGCGGACGTGATGGACAGCTAGCCGTCTGCTGGAGAGCGAGCGGCTTCAGCGTCTTGGACGTGTGATGACAGATCACAAATGATCGTTTGATTGATCTTTGTGTGCCGATTGAGGCGGTCGGTGGGCGATGAACCCACTAGACGTAGTTGATTCTAGTTTAATTCATTGAATCGGCAATTGGACGTTGCGAGATGGACAGAGGCGGACGATCAAAGGTCAGGACTTGAGTAATCGTAGATTGAGGGATATTTGATCCTATTATCATCCAGAGCTGGGGGTCAGAGTTCTGAATTGAAGATGGACTGGCCGGACGCTTGTAATTAGATATCCGCGGGGAAGTAAGGGTTGCACCCTTCATTCGAAGTTGATCATTGAAGACTGTTTTTCCGGAACTGATTATATTTCATCTAGAGTGAGCGCCGTGACGTAAGGGGTAAGTGCGTGAACGCTGAGGGGACAGTGTTCAATCCCCGAGCCGAGCAATATTTCGTCTTGCACAAGGGTTGGACGTTTCTTCTTCAAGATTTGTTGCGATCGCAAAGTGGGATATCTGATGTAGATGGAGGACAACAAGAGGGGGTGCACATGCCTAGGAGGTCGACGCACAGACGTTTGCATGTATTCCAAAGCATCTTCGAAAATACCAGTGGAGGTTAATTGATATTTGGCTAGAACCTCAGAATACCTTTCATGTCACTGAATTGGCTGGATGCTACTTAAGTGGCCACCTCCTGCATCTAAGCGTCTTTATTCAGCACTGTATCGTGCATTCCGTCGGGATACACCTCAAAGTGGTATACGATTCATTCTTGCGAACGTCACCTTACTTGTCCATTCCCTCGTCGCTATGTGCTGTGCGACTTAAAATAGCAAAAATGTGTTTTAACGTGAAGTAGCAAAAATGTAGCAGTCGACGGATATCAACGCAGAATGCCCGTGATTTCATTTTGCATCAACACGCCAAAATAGCACACTGCACCACTTCTTAACTCGAAATCGAATTGGGTAAGTGCCGAGCACGGAAATAATATGTGGCCAATGGAAAGTCTTTGAACGCAGTCTTGTAGATTGGTTCTAATTGTAGAAACCAACCAACAAACTTGCGTTTGTGGAATCTGGTTCAGTTTTCTTTGTCAGCGCGGACCAAGTAACTGGGATGTGAAGACCATATTCGCTGAAGCGATATCGGTTCCTAGAGGCTAAGCCGATGTATATCTACATCACACCGCATATTTATTTACACGTACGTACTAAAACCAAACGCTCGTCCTCAAGGGTGCAACTCCAACAAAGTTGCATGGTCACGTTATAAAGAGTATCCCATAATTCACGTAAAATTTGAATTTTGCGCTATTTAATAGTACAGTGATGCCAACGGAAAAATATGATAACAATGTGACATCTGACATTTCCGGGTTAGTAAAAATGTAGCGCTATACGAAAGAACAACACATTTTTAATTGTAGAGAAATATTTTAAATATAATGAACGTTGGCAGCTACATTCCGCAATTTTCATCCACATTACAAAGTCATCTTCAATGAAGAAGTTCATTTCCATCTTGATGTGGTTTCTAATCGTCAAAATTGTCATTAGGGGTTTCGAAAACCCACAAGTAATTGTTGAGAAACAAATGCATCCACAACGCGTGACTGTTTGGTGCGGATCAAGCTAGAGGCATTATCGCACCATTCTTCTTCGGAAATGCGGCTGGTCAGGCAGTAACAATTAATGATGTTCGTTATCGTGACATGATAACCCAGTTGTTAGTGCTTAAAGTACAAGATACGGATGTGACCAACATGTGGTTTGAACAAGACGGCGTGGCATACAGCAAGTTAAGTTTTTTTTTTTTTTAAATGCATTTTCTTTATTGAACCAGGTTTTGTATAGGGCTAACAGATATTGAAAATACTTAATATGTCTTAGAAATATAGTGTTATATCTAACATGCATTGACATTTCTCTAGATATTTTTTCTGAATACATTTGAATTGATGAGTTTTTTATTGGAATTATATGTATTGGGTGTTAATTGCCAGGAAAAGGTTCATAAAACCTGCGTGTTTTGTGATTGAATACTAAGTTAAGTATTCAATCACAAAACAAATATAACTTATACTAACTTAAAAAATATCTTATAATAACTTAAACTAATTATACACAATTAAAAATGTTAAGATACAACAGTTTAGGAGAACGGCTAGAGGCTTAGCTTTCTCTCCCGATACTGAGTGTTGTCAAACTTGAATGTGTTGTTGCCAGTTCGCGTGTTGTGATATACCATGTTGTTCTGGGCGTCTAATATTCTGCCCATCTCGTACGGGCTTCTCACGTGTCATGAGGATCAGGTCGTCTTGTTGAAAGTTCGGCTATTAGGCTATTGGGGATGTTCTGCAGGTTGTTGCTGAAGTTGGCGGTGAACTGGAATATACGTCTGTCGATTCTGTTTATCTCGGTGCTGTTGTAGAGAGTGGATGTCCTAATGTATTTGTAGGAGTCTTGTTGACGGTTGAGGCCGGTGATGGTCCTGAAGCATCTGCGTTCGAAGCGTCGGAGTTTCTCCATTTGGTATGGTGTAATGTGGAACCATACCGGGCAAGCGTATGTAAGCGATGGTCTTATTATCTGTTTGTACAGTATCCTCTTTATTCTTGTGGAGAGTGTGTTGGGTTTCCACATGACTTTCCGACAGTAGTTGAGTTGTACCTTGGCTTTTTGGATGCGGTTGGAGATGTTATTTCCGAAGGAGAAATTTCTGGTGAAAGTAACTCCTAGGTACTTCATCTCCTTGTCAGGCCGTACAGATTCATTGTTTAGATCTATCCGGATTCTTGTGTGATGCTTCAGGGTGTTCCTTGTACAGTGGTTGGCGGGACCTTTAATCACTAGTACTTGGGTTTTTCGTCCGTTGGGTCTTATTTTCCACTTGTCGAGATAGGTGGCGAGTGTCGACAGGTAACTGTTGATGATTCTCTCGCTATGTAGAATGAATGGGGTGTGGGAGTAGGTGAGCGTGTCGTCAGCATACGTGATGATCTTCACTTGTGGGTTGGTGGGTTGAGGAATGTCTGCTGTAAATAAAAGATATAAAATAGGTCCTAGGATAGACCCTTGCGGGACTCCGGCTGTGATTGGAAAAGTTACGGATTTTGAGGAGTTGACATTTACCAGGAATTTTCTGTTGGTTAGATATGACTGTATTAGTAAGCAGGTGTTCAGGTCCACACCGTGGGTGTGGTGGAGTCTGTAGAGTGATGATGATGACGAGTGCCTTCTGGTGGTGACATCAAACCATCAGACGAGGTCAAGGGGCAAGCGCTCAGTCGAACGTGGGTGCTGGCCAAACAATGAACTGTACCCCGAGGAGGACTCCGATGCAGGGATCAAGGACTGCTGCCAGCTGCTGGCGACCGGTGGCTCCCCAAAGACCGAGAAATGTAAGTGAACCTGCCCACTTTCCCCCTGCCAGAGACTGATGTGCATTTTCGTCCCCCTTTCAGCAACAAAGAGTCCAAAACGAAAACCGATCGAACTGCCGTCCGAGCTGAGGGATGCCGCATGGTTCCAGCCAAACATCTCCGGCAAGAGCGCCATCGAACGACTGACCAAGGAGGCTCCTGGGACGTTTATCATCCGACAAAGTTCCAGTGTGAAGCCAGGAAACTTCGTCCTCTGCCTGCGGATGGAGACCAAAGTGAAGAAGTTCGTGATTCTCGGCTCGCCCCGGTGCTACAAAATTAAGGTGAGTGCCCCAGCCCCCTCCCCGTGAGCCAGTCGATTCTAAAGTTGTTCCTTTCCCTTTCATTACAGGGCGCGAAAAAGGAGTTCTCCTCTCTGAAAGCGCTGGTCACTCATCACTCTGTCATGGCAGAACAGTTGCCGGTGACCCTGACCCTGCCACGGGCGCAGGATGAGAAGCCTTCCCAGCGCTACCTGGACGACTTCGACACATTCGAATCGCTGCAGATCTTGGGGATACTGAAGTTCCTGCAGTCGAAGAATCTGGAGTTCTCCTGAGTCACCGCCAGCTGCTGTGGGTGTTCAGAGGGGCAACGCTAAATTCTAGGCTACTAAACCTAAGGCTGCTGGCAGGTCACTTTGGGGCATCGATATATGGGAATCCGCAATCGCCTCCGTGCACAACATTCCATTTAATTGACAGAAAGGACAGAAGGGTTTGACGATGGGCAGCGCAGCGCTCGCGTGGCGTGGGGGATAAGATGCGACGGCACAAGGAATTGATTTGCAGCCGAGGTCCTGGCGCGCTTCCGAGACTGCGGGCTCTAGTCTCTGCTAAGATTAAGGTGTATCTGTGTATCTGTTGTTAGTTTAAGGATTAAATAAATGTGTAAGCTTTTGTGCAAAAAGTGATTTCGAGTTTTTTTATTAGCTTGGTGTGTGGTGAAGTGGTGGCATGCGGAGGAGCCTGCGAGGTCCTTGTGCAGCAGTAAGGGAAGAATTCGTCTTGGCAGTAACAATGGGAAACAATCGCTGCGTCTTTCAGCTCGACATGCAACTGGGCAGCAGAGACCTCTCCCGCAGAATGAAGTTCACTTTGTATACGATCCTAATCGTCCTGGCCGTGCGGGAGGAACATGAACTCTCTCAGTGGTGTTTGGGGAACTTCAGATTCATGCGGAGGGTAATAGGCCTGATTTTTGATAAAATGTTTTGTTGATAGCGAATGAAGAAGAGCCTCTACACTAACACCCTCCTTGCGATGGTTCTCTGCATACAGCAAGAGAAAAATTCAATTACTAAATGAGTAATTTCCTAATCATGGAACAGGCCGTTTTTGCGATCAGAATTGGTCATCCAGATCTTGCGATTTAACGCCAAGCCCACGACCACCAACGCCTTGGAGGTGTATTAATGAAATTCAGCCACATTTATGCGAAACGGTCAAGGAGCATTTCAATCAAAGAGTAGGTATATCACGTGGAATTAAATCACGGACTATTTCAAGCCTATTCTCATCGCGTGAACGCACTTGAAATAGCAGGCTTTATAGTGATATTTGCCGTCTGCATTGACACTCTGTCAGTGCACCTACAAGCGTTAAATTTTGCGGGATTGAAATGAACAGATCATCTAACAGAACAACATATAATTTAATGGCGCATATTTCCTAAAATTACGTACTTTGGAACATAAGGCTATATTTGTTTTAAAGGCCTTCAAACTGCATTGACAGATTCCTGATTTTGCATACACCTTGAATTTACAAATGATTGTATTCGCTAATTAAAGAAAAAGAAAATGCTCAAGATCATATTGGAACTTGAACGGATGTATTATCCATCAACCTTGTGTAATCTGCACTAATTAGTTATAATGCAGATGGACAAGTTTTTAGAGGTACTCCAAAATGGATATGATTCTCCCCAATATTTTGGATTCTTGTTGTACTGGACGAACTAAGTCATATCGGATGCAGACCAACGGGGTACACAGGTATTATCGGTACAGGCAAAAGTCCGCACGCGTGGCATCCTTCTTTAGTAGACTGTCTAAATGGACGCATATGGTCACAACAGGACAAATAATTCAATAAAAGGAACAAAATACTTCCCATCATTCCCTCAAAACTAAATAACCGGGGAATTAACTTCACGTTAAACTCTCAAGCGCCTTCCTTTACAGACACTGCCACATAAGCCCAATCTACTTCTTTCATGCGAAAAGAAAGGACTCCAGCATAATCTGCAAGGACAGGGACGATGAAGACACATTTCTGGGCACATGTCCAGCACTCGCACACGCCAGAATAGGAAAGGAAGCTGATAGGAAAGTATACCTTGACGAATCTGTTGAAATAGAAACAATAATAAGGTGGTTTTAAATACCCATCTAAACCACTCTAAACCAGAATCCATATACAGTTAGCGACAAAAACATAAACATACGACAAAATAAAGCTAGACAACATCAACTTGTCGCATGGTGTTATCCAAGGTGGCGCAAAATTAATCACCCAATCGGAAGATGCTTTAATTGTGCAGATGCGTCGTACATCAATTATTCTGTGTGGACTAGACAAGCTAGACAAGCTAGACTAGACAAGCAGACAAGCAATGCAGCGCTAAACTCCGCCAGAGCGTGGTATAATTGTATGAGAAATGAACGACGCCATTTGTAACACTTACACTTGTAAGTACCTCCCGATTACCTGAATCAATCGGTATCACAATGGATCTCAGGAGGTCTACATAACTGGGTCAAGAATAGTTTTCATCCATCTACTGATTTCTGTAGACTGTGTTGCTGGCTTCGTGTCACTTTCTAGTCATAAATTCCACTAACAGCTTTCAAATCAATCAACAGACGATTTCATCATCACAGACTTCATGACTTCCAAAGCAGCTTCACCCACGAATCCTACCGAATTTGATGACTCTTCCATGCTCAGGAACGTTCAAATAATAAAGCAGTTGTTAGAAATAAAACCCCCACTGAAAGTACGTAAAATTCAGTTAACCGGATGTAAAAAGGTGTCAAAAATCCCGCCAAAAAGCCTTGTTTATGGCATCGTTCCTTCGATTATCCGACACTCACTTGATAGATAGCGGCGTCATCAAAAAAATGCTGTTCAAAATCAACAACATTTAGCAAAACCCCAGCCAGGCGGACCATAAATGTTTACGATTATTCCCCGATTTTGGGTCACATTTAAAACAGGAAAGCCTCCCTCCCTCAGGGAATTTTTGTTTCGCAGCCAACTCCCTTTTGAGGGCGGGAAAAGTGTCTGCACCACCTCACTGACAACCCATTTGGGAGACACTTCAGCACATTTTAATAAGCCCCCTCGTCAAAACTTAAAAATTTCACTCGATTTCTTTGGAATCCTTTTTGATTCCGGTCTGACCCAGTTCCCAGTTCGACGGCTTGTTGCGTGTGCCCTCATTTGTGTCCGACAATTGCCACGTCCAGCCAGTCCTTCAAAATGATGACCACTTATTATAATCCCCCCCCCCCCCCCCCCCCCTCCACCCCTCAGTCCACCACGTAAAAAAAACAAGGGCAATCTTCTTAAGACTTCTTCACAAATTCCAAACACGCCAACCTGTCAAAAAATGTTCGCTGCAAAGCAACGCTCATTAAATTCCTCTTAGACCCAAACCCATTAAACACAGACCTCCGATGGGGAGTCATTAACGTCTCCCCCGTCCACGCCTGCCCCCCCCCCTCCTCCCCCACGACAAATCTCTCAATTTAATAACAAATTTATGCAAATATACATATTTGAATGGCCACCCACCACTCCCGGCCGTGATTCTCATCATTTTTGCGCCGAAAACTGTTTGTGTCCTTTCCAGAGAGCTCCTCCATAAATCTCCAGACAACACCAGCCACCACCCGCACCGCCCCTGAGCTTAGTTTGAAATTTATGTCATAAATTATTTTTTTTACCGCCCCCCACTCGGTGTTGGTTTATTTTGTGAAAAAAATAAAATTCATTTTTTTTCCTGCACAGAGTCTGTTAAATGTCAACCTTGCATAAGGCTGGGAGACGTCGCGGGGTGAGCAAAGAAAAAATTCGCAACATTTAATATTTTCACCTCGGCTAGGGGCCCCAAACCCCCCTCGGAGTGCTGCGGCCGGCCTGATTCAACACATTTAATGGCGATCGGCGTATTTCTTTATTTCATCTTCTTCGCCGTGTCGAGGTATGTCCTTGTGGCAGGATACGCCCGAGCAATGATTTAGCGATGCAAATTCGTGCGAAGTAATTATTCTGATGCGCCTCCCGCTACCTGGCGCCGAGATGGAAACGTTTTAATAAATTGTGTTTGCTTTTTGAAGCGAATTTTGCGCGAATTAATTTAAATTGATCATCGGTGCCTATGCGAGGGAACACACACATAAATCCGCAGATCCCAAGGTTCCGGCGTAAATCCCACTTCGCGATGACACACGAGGGGAGGACATTCCCCCATTCGCCGTTCGCCATTCGTCATTCGCACTTTCGAATTCATAAATCAAAGCCGTGAGTGCGTGATGTTTTGAAAAGGGGAGGGGGGGAGGATGTTGTTTTTTCTTCCGCCTTGACAGTGTCACCCTTGGCGTGGGGGCGCATCTTTTTTGGTGGGGAACAGATATCGATCATATCGGTACGGCACATGCGGGGTTTGTCTGCTGTCAATGTCTAATAAATTGATTGACGTTGTGCACAACTTGTGCGTGCGGTGGAGCAATGGGGATGACTGCAGAGCGATGACGGGCGATGGCTGGGGGTGCTCCCTTGGCGACGCCATGGTAGTACCAGTGCCAGGAAAAGAATGTGTTTTTCGCCTTGTTTGTCGGATGTGATTTTTTTTTCTTTGTTTTCGTTCGGTATCTCGTGCGACAGACATTAAATCGAATGATGAATGGGTGGCCGTGATAATGACGGTAATGAATTATCCTGGAAATGGAGCACTCGTGTGATGGCACATCGCTTTCAAGAGCAAATAACAGTTTCGGATATGAGTCACTCAGGCGGGAGCAGGTGATTGACGGCTAACGAGGAGCCCCTTCGCACGGAGGCGTAATGTTAAACGAGTTCTAAGTGAAATAAGACATCAGGGTGTCTCAAATTACATCCGACGGCGCTGCGACAACGTAAATCTCACTACGGTTGGCGTGGCTGGGTATGGCCATAGCTTGGAGTAGGTGGTGCTGTCAAATAACGACGAGCGATGGAATTGGCTTCGAAATAAAAAGGCTGCTATAAATTAACTCTTCAAATGTTATGACTGACAAATGGCAGTGCACGAAGTAATGTTAACTTATCGCCGCAACGTAACCGCTTTTCAAACGCGGATCCACCCTCGTATTCATTGTGTGACTGTCCTGTGGAGCTTTCCTCAACCTTGGTGTATACTATATAGCCTATAACCGATCCTAATATAGTTGCATCATTTTATGGCCATCGATTCAGTTGGTCGAGAGTTTAGTGTGCCCAAACAGGCGAGCATTCTCTTTAGTAAGCATACAAATTTATATCCAATCGAAAGCAAAATTATGGCGAAGTTTGACGTTGTAGTGGTTATTGCCGAGAATTTACCTCTTGCCCACAAGCGGCTGTTTGATGGTTGTTGTGGTACCTTTTGAGGATCAACGATGTCGCCTCTGTGGCTAAACTACTAGTGCAGTAAAATTAACAAAAGCTTACGAAGCCCCCATTGTACACCGTTGTACATGGCGTACAGCCGATACCTGGACACGCATCGATGGCCATATGGCAATACAAGTTCGAATTGTATTGCTATATGACCTGTTCCTGAGGAGTAGAGAGAACAGAGCTGGAAGTCCAATACCGGGGGATGTATAAAAATGTGCAGCGTAGTGCAAGACGAGACAAACGTCAGTATATCGGCACACTGGCTTGTAGGGCTGAAGAAGCAGCGAATAGGTGAGACAGTAGGTCAGTTTATAACATCACCAAGACACCCATTGGTGGTCGGAGCGCCAAACAACACCCAGTGAAGAGTCCAAATGGTAATCTTCTGATTTCGGATGAAGATCTGCTCACTAGTTGGAGAGAACACTTTGCTACTGTCCACCTAAACGATGTCGGAATCGAGCTCTAAAGAGTACTGTGTCGCTACAAGTCCCCGAATTCGCCGTACCGGACCTCCCAGAAAAAGTGACATAATAGCAGCAATCAAGTCTCTCAAGAAAACAAAGCGGGAGGTATTGGTGGCATCCCAGCTGAATTATTTCAAGGTGCGCCGAATGATTGCCGCAGACGAACAATTGCCGCAGAAGTGGACAAGGCGGTGATCATTAAGCTTCTGGGAAACCTGATGGAATGCGGAAACTGAAGAGGTATTTGCCTTCTGCCAGGAGTATCCAAAATATTAGCTCGAATAGTTCTGGAACGGATCAGAGAGCATTTAAATTCAACTCTCGGCGTCAAATAGGCTGGTTTTGCGCTGGACCCCACTGCATCGACTACATAAACACCTAGGGGATCGTCATTGAGCAATGCGTTGAGTATATGTCTCCGCTACATCTATTATTCATCGACTTAGAGAAGGCATTCGATAGCTTGAATCGAGGTGCAATCCGCTCGGCCTTGCACAGGAGAGGCATTCAGAAAAAAACTCAGCTATTATAAAGGCTACATGTGAGGTAGTAAGTGTCACATCTTGCACAATGGTAAGTTGTCATAGGATTTTGAGGTCCAAAGTGTAGTTCGTCAAGGGTGCATACTGTCATCACTATGGCTTCTGGTCGAAACTGGTATCGGATATCCAATGGAACAAGAGCCAGAAACAATGTACGGGTGCCTGCCTGATTGACCTGGAGAAGGCCTTCGACACCGTATGGTTAGAAGGACTTTTTTACAAGCTCAATGGGCTAGGCATTAGTAAACCACTGCTGTACCTACTGTGTAACATGCTTACTGGTAGAAGGTTCGTCGTCAAGAATGGCAATGTGACCTCTGCAGGTATATTTGAAGTAAAAAATAGTCTCCAACAGGGTGCCGTTAATTCGCCGATCCTGTTCAACATTTTCTTGAGCGATCTAATAAGTTCTCTTCCTCACGCAATTGCGTACGCCGACGACTTGATCGTGTACAGATCAGGTAAAAAGATCGAGGACATCACTACTCTCGCGCAGGGTGACTTCGACTCATTCATGAGAAGTTGCGATGACTGGAAGTTGAACATCAACTGTCAGAAGTCGGAAACCATACTGTTCAGGACCCCGTTGTATAAGACTTCGGCGGATACAAAAAGAATTGGCGAAAGTTCTCAATTGTTGGGCGTCACGGGCAACCACTGGCGCAAAGGACTGTAGTCAGATACCTGGGGATCTGGCTAGATCATTATCTATATTTTAACAAACATGTAGATGCTGCTCTGGCCCGAGCCCGAGGAGCTTTCGCTCTTACAAAGAGACTGTTTTACAACAGCCAACTCGATGCGAGGGTGAAGGTGATCTGCTACATGGCCCTCATCCGGCCAATGCTCACCTATGGCTGTCCCGTGTGGTTCAACGTGAGTGCAAGCTTGATGGAAAAGATTCGGGTGTTTGAGAGGGCTTGTCTTAGGGCTTGCCTTCGCCTTTACAGAACACCAGAGTCCCAGTACAAACAATTCTACTCCAATGAGGTTTTATACAACAGGGCGAACCTGATACGAGTGGACAATTTCCTGGTGAAATTGATTCGAGGTCATACTGCCAGAGCGATGAACGCGGCCAATAACCTGATCTCTGGGGCTTACTACCCCAATTCCCAGTACCATGAAAGGGTACGTCATAACGGCATTCCTCCATTTGGACAAACACGGTCTGATACAAAATGAAAATGCGGTACCGCTCCTCTTCCACATCGCCCGTTCGACTGTGGATGGGCGACTCAACCACGACCGTTCCGTCGCACAACGAGCTGAGGAGGGTCTCCTCCGGTTCAGTACGGCGGTATCAAGGCGAGATGTTCGGGATGTTGCAATGCAACACCGAAAATTCTGGTGGCTGTGCAGGGAGGGAACTCCCTCATCGAACCCTTTAGACCCGGGTTAAAAACGGGCAGTGCATATCGGTCTTTGTCTTGCAGCTGATTAAACGCATTTTATCAGCCGCAACCTATGGCCGACCTACATATCTTAGGGTAGTGTTAAGTTGTACATGTATATAAAAAAAAAAAAAAAAAATAAATAAATAAAAAAAAAAAGTTTACACATGCGTACACTTGTGTACTTATGTGTATACACATGTGTATAGGACATATGCATATATATGTGCGTATTTTGTAAGATACACATATACATATATATATATATATATGTTTAGTTTAAGGTAGTTTAAGTTATTTTAAGGTAGTATGTAAGTTAGTAAATAAGTTTTAGTAAAATCAGTTCGGATATTAAGATTTTTTTATAATTTTCTTAATTTTAATTTACAGTTAAATTTATTTTTTATTTTTCCAAATACATTATTAGAATAAGTCGAAAGACATAGATTAAGATTAAGTTTAGCTTAGAGTGCCCGCCTAGGGCCAGTAAGTTAGAAGTAGTAACAATGTTCGTCCAACTAGTTTTAAGCATTTTTGTCTAGTATTTAAGTATTTGTTATGAATTAAGTTAATAAAAATGAAAAAAAAAAAATGGCTTCTGGTGGTTATCAGCGATATACTCCGTGCAGAATTGACGGACGGAATCCAATGAACCTTAAACACCAAGGCTACGCTGGCGATGTTTGTCTACTTTCGCATCGGATAATGGATCTTCACTTGATGGCCATAATTTAGAAGCTGAGGCAAACAAAGTGGGGCTCGAAATAAATAAAGCCAGAGCCAGACTAAAGTTCTTAGCATTTCTAACAACCGCGCCCAACTGAACATTGCCGGACAGGAAGTCGAGAAAGTTAACAGCTTTCTATATTCATTAAGTGTGGTCCCGGCTAATCGCGGTGGCACCGAACTGGATGTGAGCAGCAGAATCGGGAATGCTGTCCACAATCTGCAAAAGCAAT
Organism: Eristalis pertinax; assembly: GCA_907269125.1. NCBI lineage: Eukaryota > Metazoa > Arthropoda > Insecta > Diptera > Syrphidae > Eristalis > Eristalis pertinax. The sequence continues at coordinate 49,141,028 of OU026147.1, forward strand.
GTTATCAGCTTGAGAACCAAACTGGAAAAGCAGTACCTGAAACATCTTTAGGACTTTTTTGGCCGAACCGCATCTCCAACAAGCAATTGCACCTGACAATGGGCCAGGAACCTATAAACTTCACACAACGAAGGAGAAAATGGCCGTGGATTGGACACACCCTACGTCGCGAAGACAACTCGCGCCTGCAGTGAAATCCGCGTTGCAGAACTTCGACCGAGATAACGCTCAGGCGTGGTTGACACCCCAAAGCTGGTTGGTGCACAATGTCTTTGCACATCTTGCACATACGGTGGTTAATGGCTAGTTAAGAGATGGCCAAGCACTTCGGCATTCTCGTCTTTAGGCGGTGCCGGGACATTTCAGTCAAATTCTAGTCCGACTCGCCTAGGTTGACACTGACTCCCCATTCTTCCGGAAGTGTTCGTGTGTCAAAAATGGATTGAGCCTGCGACGATCTGTTTGACTGTATAATGGAATGCTAAATGCACTAGTAGTCGCTTCATGCTAATTTCAGTTTTCCATTGCGGGAGAGGGAAGACCTGAGAGAGAACATGTCCTATAACCGACTCCTGATCGATCCTAACATGTTGTCAACATTTCATAGGGATAGCTCCAAGAGTTTAGAAGCCTAGCGTGCACAAACAGAATGGCGTTAAATTTTAATTATACAGAAGTGAACCCCTCTAGTGTGACATAAAGCACAGAGATTGTACGTTTAAATTGGCACCTCCGGCCTAAATCATAAGCAGTTCTCATGAGGCAAGTCTTCATCTTCGACAGTCTTTCACCGCTCCAAATGAAATGACAATGAATGCTTAAATTTTACCCCAGATCACCCGAATTAAATGTGTACTTTGCTCTACAAAAACACTCAACCCGTGTAATGTTGTCCGTTCCAACACTGCGGCACCACATCAATCGACACGTTGCCATACATCAACAAACACTACACGGTGCTGCCAGCAGAACTGATGACCCCCCACGATGTGACACTCATTCACTCCGCACCCCGAATCAGAACAAGTGAATAAATTCAAATAGCTCGCCCATTCTTCATCCGTAATTCACTTTCACAAAGGTCACCGCCACCGCCACCACAGCCGCTGCCGTCATCAGCACGCCCCCGCACTGCAATCAAATCCCGTCCATTTACATGTCTCACTCCACAGCAGCGCATCTCAAAGGACCTTCCACCACGGTTCCACCGTAAAATTTTTAAAATTCTCATTTCATCCGCACCCGCAACGAGACAAGAGATCAGAGCGAACGAAAGAAAAATATTTTGACGCCCCCCGCGTGGGCCAGGGCGGCGCGGCATTGTCTCAAGTGATGTCTTTCATTTATCATCTGGAAGTAGTGCCGCACCGCTGGGGAACCAGCCAGAGACCAAGCCGTGAGGCGAGATGCCGAGATGGGCGAGTGAACTCGGGTGAGACGTCCTCCTCGTCAGAGAAAATGAAAATTTGGTCATTGTCCCGAAAATGGATGCCTCACACCGCACACTCGGGAGTAATGAGTATGAAATTTCCATTTTCATCTCATCCCCATCTCTGCACTGCAGAAAGGATTTCTTGTCTTGCCTGCGACACACCTTCACACACACACACGCGTGCAGTCATGTCTCTATCGGGTCGACGTGATGGAATGCTCACCTCGTTGAAATGAGCGTGCGGGTAGAGGGTGCGTGTTATCTCGTCCTGTTATCTGTGGCGCTTCGACACTCAAGGTGTCCCAAACGAGGTGCTCTTATCGAGGGTGTCCCATCGCCGGAACACCTTAACAAAACACACACACTCACCCCGTCACTCACCTCGTGTCACATCGAACACTCGTTACGCAGTTCGGTAATTAATTCCGATAGCGTAGCGCCGGTACCCGGAAAGGACAGATGTCTTGTCAATTTTTTGGGAAAACCCATGTAACGTCCCTCCCTCCGGCCGGGCAGTTATGGGCGATGGTGACATTAATTAACATAGCACATCGGCCGAGATATGGGAAGGCAGGCATGCTGTCCCGTTGGTTGTCCCGGAAAAAGTATCGAGTTACTTGGTGTCGAGTGTGTCCCCAAGTGTGTGACCCCATTTGCTGGGCCCATGGAGGCTGTGTGCTCCTGTGTGTCGGTTGTCGGTGCCCGTTCGGAAAGTGTCGCATTCCCTTGTTAACATATCGGGTAGTTAGTTGTTTGTAACCGAAAACTGGAAAGGATTTCCTGTTTGATTGAGATCTCATGAGAGTGCAGAGGCAGAGGGAATGTGAGTCCTTGGTGCACCGGTTTGTCGCTTTTAATTAGCCTCAAAGAGACCCAGTCACAAGGCGGAGTGAGGAGGATAATTAATGAGTCGATGTGTTGCTCTGTGTCACTGGCACTTGCGGCTGCAGAGGGTGGACTCGTGATTTAGGACGGCGAGGGCTGGTATCCACCTGCTGGAGGCGGATTGGATTTCGTATCAATTTCGTGTGAAATTTCGTTCTCAGAAGACGACTGATTATTGGCCATTCGTTGCTGTCCTTCTTCGACGTGGAAAGGGGCTGGATGCATGCGGAGATCCTTGTCGCAGGGACGCTTCAATAAAATCTTGCTTTAAGGATGTTACGGGGCCTGCAGTTGCCAGGTTTCGGGAGATCCTTCGCAGAAGTCGTGCCTAAGAATAGATTTCCGTACACAGACTGTCGCCAAAGCAAAGGCAACAACGCTGCCGCATCAACAGAAGCACATTCATCGAACCATCAAAAAACCACCATTCAATTGTGCATGATGCAACCCCGCTAGGTCACGAGGATATTCAATTTACGATAAATCTTCTTTTGCTTAAGCTCCTGCTCAGTTCTCATCCGCAGCGCAACGCACTCTCACTCACCCACTAACCCCTGCACACGGCACAGAGTCGGTCGGTCGGCGCGGCGGGTCGTAGCTCGCATATGCAAAGAAAATAAATCAAGCAAACGTCAAGAGCACACGAAAGTATCTTACGTCACCGCACAGATACTTTATATCGCAGTTAACTGACTCATCTGGATAGCAACAACGTAATCCACCCTCCGTTACACCGAAAAGACCACAACACCTCGTCGCTCCTGCTGCTTCGGGTGCAACCGCCACCGCAGCACTGCAAATATTTATATCCATCGTGAGCTTCACCCTCCGAAGCAGTAAAACAGCGGCAGCAACCCCCTTGGACAATTTATTGCGGCGAATTTTTAGTTTTTCAAGACCACCATGTGTGTGTGCGGTGCGGTGCGGGAGAGCCACTGCGAGAAGCATTTAAGGAAATTACTTTGCACTTTATCCAGCACCAGGGGTCTGGCGGTGAGCAACAGGGATGGAGAATTTATTCACGGAACCTTATGGTCCATGAAGAGAGCGCGCACCCCCATCTTTTCGCACCGGACCGGAGGGCCGGTAGTCTGCACTTGATCGACTCACGGGGACTCGATGAGGGAATCATATTTCCTTGAGCCACTGTGTGGAACGCAACAATTAGGGCCAAATGTCATTCTCTGGACCACCCCGGCACGTGATAGGGGTGGATCGCTGCGCTGCGGACGAAGTTAAGTGCTTCTTCGGATCGATGCGATGGCGAATTTGTCTTCTGGGAGTGCTAATGATGGGCCAGAGTGCAATGAGTGATGAACGGAGTGCGAATAGCACTAATGGCATCGATGAATCGAAGAAATCAATTTGTTAATGCAAACCTAATGAAGTCGTTTGTTCCGCGTCAGTGATTCGCTTGAGTTCCTAAGGGATTCGGAATGTCGATGGAGGATGGTGATCGGTTCAAAAAGAAATTCGTCACTTCATCCAGCAGTAGGTGGACCTATTCGCAACCAGATGAGACAGATGTGAATGGGAACTGGTCCATACGTGTGATCATCTATAAGACTTTGATGGAATCTCAGACAAAAAGAGTATCTAGAGCTTGAACTGTATTATGTTACCCAGACTGACAGAATGTCTTCGGAAGGTGTCTTTGCATACGACCAAGATCAATTTTGACTAAGCATTGCATGTACAGGGTTGGCCATCTAGTGGCTTTTTTAAATCATACATTTTTTTTTGGCACTTACCCGCTCGAAATCTTGACAGAAAGTCTGCATCCATGGTGGAAGGCATATAAGGTGTGCTGGACAGCTTGTCAAAACCGCCATCTTTTTGTTTTGTGATGTCAATTAGGGATCGATTTTGACTCTGGACAGATGTATTGCTTAAGTTCACACCACAATTCAGTTTCGTATAGTAAAATATTTAGAATGAAACATCGGAATTGAATTGCAAATTGATGTAAAATAAATGGAATTACTTCATTTATAATGGTTATTGTATAGGAAAATGCAACTGTGCAGTAAAAGGTTGCAGAAACTGTAATGAGTACAAAAATGTTGCAAATCCGTTTTTTGTTTTTGGGTGTTTGAAAAATGTTTATCTGTTTCCGCCTTTAAGTTTTTGTTGACACACAAATTCCCGCTATGAAGTCACGCAGGGCTTCAATAGAACTGTCCAGCACACCTTATATTCCTTACATTATGGTCAGAATCATACCTCCGCGGAACGAAATGAGTCCCAACGTACCTGAGCCACGTTGGGAAATATTGCAAGCTCTTCTAAAAGGAGTGCTGTCAAGCCCAAAAAGTGAATTTTTTTGAAAAAAAAGAAGTCTTTGGCCGTAATGGAGCACCCACCGCGATTGCTGTACGCAAGGTCTTGAGACTGGTAGGCTAGTGGACAACACTCATAGTCTCCGCCGACATACGGTGCTCACAGATGAGAATGTGGCTACTGTGGTCTTCGTCGAAAATGAGGCTGGGAACAACGTTTCGGTCAACGGTGGGCGTTACAAAGCCGTGTTAACCGATTTTTTTATTACTGAAATTGAAGACATGGATTTGGACGACCTCTGGTTGAAACGCCATGCTACACAGACCATGCCACAATCGATCTTTTGCTCACCGAATTCCCAAATCGTGTTATCATCCTTACTAGCGATGTCAATCGGCCAAATATGTTGTCCCAACAGAGGCCCTAACCCGCAAGTTGTACTTCCTCGAGGCATGCTTGAAACGTAATGCTGCGTTAGTGCTATCATCGCCTTCCAACACAAGCAACGCATAACAACAGTTCATTATTTGTTTAAAAATTTAGGGAACTGAGAGCAACGTGATACTACGTAAGACGGCACTCTCAATTTTGAAAGATCTGCGTGAAACAGCGCGTTGAGTTAACACTTCACTTATAAGATTTGTTTTTCTTGTGTGTCTAATGACATTTGAGAAATGACAACAGTCAATAAATTTGTATTGTCATCAAAATATGCGTTGACGGACTTTCTGTGTACGTAACGTGAAATCAGTAGGACCAATGCAGTGTTTTCTGCATGAAGCAGCCACCAGTTGGCGGTTTGTTTGATAAAATTTAAAAATGGTACAATATAGCTTGTTTTACAAGAATTATAATTAAGACTGATGAAAAAACCTTCCCTAAATAAAGGGTGTCTCATAATTTACGTAAAATTTGAATTTTGCGCCATTTAATAGTAGAGTGTCAATACTTTCGCATTTGGGGTTCAGAAAACCCACGAAACAAATGCATTCACAACGCATGACTGTTTGGTGCGGATTTTGTGCTGGAGGCACTATCGGAACATGCTTCTTTGAAAATGCGGTTATCGTGACATGATAACCCAGTTTTTAGTGCCTCCAATACAAGCTATGGGCGTGACCAACAAGTGGTTCCAACAAGACGGTGTCACATGCCATACAGCCTGAGAAACAATTTAATTGCTGGTTGAGTAATTTCCGTGTGATCGGTCATTTTTGCGATCAGAATTGGCCATCCAGATCTTATTTTTGACGCCATTGGACTTCTTTCTTTGGGTTTTTTTTTTAAGTCAAAAAGAGGTAGTTAGGACATGTATTAATGAAATTCAGCCATATTATTCGAAACGGTCATAGAATTTCAATAAAAGAGTATGCACTTCTCTTGTCTCAAATGTTGCACGAAAAAGTTAATAGTCATGTCTATGTACAGGCTCACCGTAGACTCATAAATTTGAAGACATTCCAAACATTACTCCGGTGTGAGTATATTCATGATGAATTGCCAAACCAAACCAATGTTAAAATAACTAACAACTGGTCAACCAGCTGTCACAGAAAATAAAAAACGCAAGATTAAAGTACTCCGCCTTTAAAAAAAAGACCCTTTCTCAGTGATTTCGACTCAACGTGACCATCTTTGAGTACAAGACTTGCTTGAAACTTAAAAATAAACAAGATAACCTGAGTCTTAGAAGAGTTAAAAGGCATACTGATTCAATTCTCTGCCAAATTGGGAGAATTCCTCGACGTTTGAAGTGGGTAATGCAACAGGTATAGCTCTAAATAAATCTCCCTGGCAGCAGAATTAAATAAAGGCGATAAAATTCGATTAGTACCCGCATTTTGAGGGTTCCGTGCTGTGCAAATATTTTAAAAGCAATAATTCTGAATAAGCCTTGAAACTATTTCTATTCATTTTACTGAACTTACTCCCTCTTCCAGAGCTTTGCCTCGCTTTTTTCAGGATATTCGGCATTCTACGCCATCAAAAGGTGTCCATGTTGAACATTACCCCTTCCATTTAACCCTGCCGCTTCAAATTGTATTGCCCGATCTAATGCAAAGCTCTTAACCTGCTAAGCGAAAACGCCCAAAATATTGACTCACTCGAACTGTCCCCGGTAATGGATGGCACGCCAGAACGTTTGTCATCGCGAATTCCTCTGCGCACGAAAACACATAAAATATTCAACTGTCACTCGCTCTTTGATCGCGCCCATCCCCGACGCCCGGTTGGAATTTTAAAAGCCTCCTTTTATCAACAGAATGTCCCATTTCGCCGTCAGATCGTATCTCACCTCAAAGAGCCGCACCACCTCCCGCCCGTACCAAAATAAATTCTCACATGATTCGAGTCACCCTCGCCCGCTAAATTATGTCGGCGCGGCTTCTAAATCAGTCGGCACCGCCTCCGCCTGACCGGCAGTTCCCATGCCAGACAATGAAGGCAATCCCGGCCGCACGGCTCCCATCAGTGTCGCACTGCGAGAGCGCCAAGTGACAGCCCCTAGTGTCCTACAGCTTGTCATCGTGTCACCGGGTACACCATGTGTCGCTCCACACAGCAGCGCGTGATGACAAAGCCGAAACTGCATCCCCAGAGCGGCCGCAAAAGATGCAACAACGCACGGAAAATGTCAAAATACAAATATGCCACCCGGCTGAGAACGAACGCGGCCTGCACTCCGTCAATCTTCCACAAATTCGAGGCATAGAAAGGACGCAAGTGTGTCGCCGACACCGCCGGCATCTCACTGCGTCATGTGATGACCCACTTCTGGATCGTGATACCGTGACGTGGTCGCACCATCCCATGCGCCTCATCAGAACGATTGAGGTTGCCACAGATTGAATGTGACGCAAATGCCATTTCCCATAAAGTGCCCTCGTCATTGGGCCTCCGTTCCTCCGATTCCGGTCGTCGTCATAATTAAATAAATGTTTGCGTTGCAGCAGCCAGCAGTCGCGATGAGCATTGAAACGAGATCATGAGCCGCCCTTCCGCCACCGTAATCACTCAGCGCACCGCAACCGATATTAACACAGACTGCGGATAAAAAGCAGCCAGCAGCCACCGACTGGTGCGAGTGTAAGCCGCCGAGCGAGGACGGGGAACGAGAACGGGGGCATAATCATTGCAAATACGTACGCCCCAGTCGCACATAGAAGCGGCGGCGCGCGAGCACGGAACCGGCCGGGTATATATGCCCAACAAATATGTAAATAATAAATAAGCCTATTAAGACCAAGTCCGTAGGGCAGACGAGCACAGCGCAGCAAGGCTGAGTGGCTGGTGGCTGGTGGCTGATGGCTGGCGCGCTGAAGGTGGCGGGCCGAGAAGTGGGCATGCAAGGCATACGGGCATGCGAGCACTCACTGGCACTCAGGCAATGAGGCGAATCTACTCAGGTAAATAGACATCGCACTAGGGGATGAACTACGGATGGACGTGGAGTCATTATTTGCAAAAGGATTGCCACTGCCTCAGCGTTGCAGCACGCGAGCTAATAGTTTCAATTGGCCACGGCGTTGCCATGCGTTCTGTTTTCAATCTTCACGCGGGAACTAAAAGAATTACTCAAGCAATAATTGAGACCGTAAAGAAATGATGAACGTTTGCTCGAAAAATGATGACAGAAAGGGTCTTGACTGCTAGAACAGGGATTATGATGGACAAAGTATTTTTCTTGCTTATTGCAGTATTTGAAGCTTAGAGCTTGACGGCATTCCTGTCTGCTGGGAAGGTGGAAACTGCAAGAAAAGCCAACGTTTCTGAACTAAACAAGGAAGTAGAAGCAGTCTGAGAGAAAATCTGCCGTTTGACCTGGTTCGTCATCATCGTGACAGGCAACAGCTGCCTCCAAGATGCTTGAGGTCCTTCTCAACTTGTGTGCACCATCAGTTCCGTGGGCCTCCTCCTTTGCGTTGTCCTACTGATTTGGAGTCGAAGACTCTTCGGGTTAGAACAGTGTTGTCCATGCGCTCTACATAGCCTAGCCATCTCAGGCGTTGAATCCGTAGACGCCTGGATAGGTTCATGTCGCTATACAGCCCGTACAGTTTATGGTTGAATCTTCTTCTCCAAAAGCCATCACCGCAAAGATTGAAAGCAGAACTTTTCTCTCGAAAAGACCAAGGGCTGCTGTTATGAAGAAGCCCTTGCTTGCATTGCATAGAGCATGACAGGGATAATCAAGGTCCTATGAGAGAGGGCTCTGCTAATCAATTGCCTCTTGAGTCCAAGAAACAGCGATTGGCAAGAGTTATTCTGCGCTTTATCTCGGTACTAATGTTGTTCATACTAATCACTTAGAAGTCGAGGTAAACGAAATCCTTAACTACCTCGAAGCCACCCTAGCTGCCTACGGTACGATGTTGTGCGTCCTTTCTCGACGATAGCATCTACTTCGTTTTGACGTCATTCACTGCTAAACCCATTTCCGCAGCATCCGTTTCAATACCAGCTTACACCAGAAGACACCGAAGTTAAACCGATCATTTTCGGATCAGTATAGCTCTTTATCTTCTGGTACTGCTTATGCCAGCATCAGTCAGTTCCTCCAGGGCTTTGCTGATTTCAGACCAAAAAATTGTGGTCTCTCCGCCCTCTTCGTCGCTAGAACATTTTTAGGAGACGTTTAGGAGACCCCATCTTCTTGCATGAATGCCATTGTTCAGTGAAGACCACGCTACTGATAATCGTTCCATTTAGACTGGTTGCCACATTTACCTCCAGGTGCAATTAGTAACTCACTTTGACAAAAAATGGACAAAGATTCATAAAGAAAAAGCGAACCTCTCCGCAACCTTGAACAAATGTTCAAGCCATTTTGATGGACCAGCCTTTTTGATCACGACAACTACAATATATGACAACTCTAGAGCAAAAAGTGTGCCGTTAACCGAACTATGCCAGGCACCAAACATTTTAAAGATCATGCTGCTTCGGGATGCCATTAAATGAGTGGACTTGTGGTTAAAAGAGTTGTCAAAAAGAGCTGATTAAACCCCTCGCTTTCATAAATTCTTTTCAAAGATTACTACGTGGTCATCAAATTGGTAGGTACTAGGCCGCAGGCATTCGAGAATGGTACTAGTACCAAGCTAACTCATTCCATGCTAAAGTCTAAAGCTGCTTGCCTAGCCTAATCGAGATTGAAATACGTTACAGACTCGTCTAAACTGACAAAAGTGATATAGGCGTGGAACCGGACAAGTTTCCAAGCGACGAAAAGTAGTATAAGCCGATATCGATTCTGCATTCACAAGTATTCCAAGATTTCCAATCAAAAGCCTCACACCTGTCGGCTTTGTTGTTTGTAAAGATTGGCATAGAGAATAGCGTTGCCGATCGTTTGTTCATTGATTTCGATCTCCAACTGCAGCCATATATGCTGGGAAAAATGACTCAAAATTGGACTCTCTGTATGGTCAACATTTGCATCAAATAATCTATAGAAAGTAAATGGCAGTGGCAAGAAGAAAAGGTGTGTAACTCCACTCCCAAGAGAATCTACAATGACGTCTCCAAGTCGATGGAAGGCACAGGCTTCGGTGTATGCACTAGATCGCCTGAGCTAACGTAGATATGCGACTCCCAAACTACTGCAGTGCTCTCGAAGAAACGGCATTCAATGACACCGATAGACGGAAGATCACCACCGATCAATTCCAAGATGGTAAAACTCTGCCTGGAGATAGTGGACAGATGCAGAGCCGGTGCCAGTGAAATAGAGAGAAAGGGGGCTAGTCTACCACTGGCACAAAATCAGGAGACTCCTCATTCCTCATTGAAAGCTATAAAAACAATGCTACTGACCGATGCTATAAACAAACCAATCGTAGATGGGCGGAATTGGACAAATGTGGTACAACGAAAACGATGGGGCCTACATTAGATGCATCGAAAACTAAAGCTCTTCTAGAACTTGATAGGAGGCTAATTAGTAAAGTAGTAGACGTAATTACTGGCCATTGCCTAGCTGGCCTAGTTGGCATTCAGGACAGAGGACTTGGAGCGCCCTACAATGATTTCTGTAGAAGCTGCAGAGCTGAGGATGAAAACGAGACTGCGCTACATCACCTCGGAGCCTGTCCGGCCCTTGCAGAGACAAGTAGCACATTGGCAGCTATTTTCTCAACAGCCTTCATGATATAGCGAACATAAATATAAAGGACATCCTTAAATTTCTAAAACCCACCAACTGGTTATAAGTGTCATAACCTACATCAAGAGAGGTAATTACGAACAAGTCAAGTAGGTCAACGGAGTATCGGGAAAATACTGTAAGGTCTACTTGAGGCGTGAGGTAAATGCCAATCACATCTACCTAAATGGCAACCATTTATCAAATCCGACAGAAAGTCATACGTGCCCACGATCGCCGTATGATGTGCCCACAGCCGAGTGATTGGAGGATGTCCATAAGGGAGTTCTAAGCTAACAATTCAATCCATATTCAGGATCGGGAAAGCTTTATTTCCCAAAAAATTCGTGGTCATTGCAGTCTTTTTGTTTGAAATTTATAGGAAACTGGCCCTCATCTCTAAGTGTGACGGCCAAACAGTATAAAATACGAGACAATAAAGGAATCTGCGAAGCGGCACGATCGATAGCATGTCACAACTTTGAATCTGCCTCTCCCTGTCCTGAGCACGAATCAACTGCCGATTGAGATCTCAACCCCTTGACCAGATGGATGTAGAACACAATGTGGCCTAAACTGGACTTGAAACGCTCCAAGTGGTTGTTGTCCCCGAATTGATCAAGTAGTTGTATTACTTACTTACTTATCAGGCCGGCGACCCATGGAGGGTCCGAACCTGAGCAATTGCTGCCTTCCATCGTTGACGGTCCTGGGCACGCTGCTTCCAGTCATCAAGACCAAGCTGTCTTGCATCCGCGATTACTTGATCTTTATACCGGGGATCCGGTCTCCTAGTCGTTGTCATTACAATACCGTCTCTCTTCTCAAAAAACATCCAAGACAATTCGGCGCCCCCAGGAGCGATCTGTACAGAAGCTGAATGGACGGGGACAAGATAGAGAGCGCTCCACATCGTCTATGTACCCGTCCAGCTCTGGCATCAATTAGTCACAGATATCGCTACTACTTCAATGATCTCAGCGAGCTAAGTGAAATCTTGTCCTCGGCCGAGAACCAAGTGAAACGATTCGTCCGTTTTTACACACGCCAAATTCATCGCCGATTTTTACAATGTGTGTGTTAATTCCTTTGTGTGATCCGTTCTGCCTCGCATCCCTTGTCGACTTCATACAAAAATCGGCGAAGAATTTAGCGTGTGTAAAAGTGGCCTTCCTTGCAAGGACCACACTCATTCTTGAGCTAATGGAAACGCAGCACGATCTTGGACTTTGCACCGCAAATCTCCGCTTACGGAATCCGGCACTAGACGAGCTTGAGGTAGCGTCAAATTGTCCTCTCGTGACACTCTAAACTAAAATTAGGGAAAAATCCGCACTTCTCGACTCCAAGTGCCCCCAACCTCAAACGTTGCACCTCCTCTTTCACTTCATAGAGCTCACACAATCGCCCACAATCTGGCAACACCTCGTGACTGCATATTGCACCAAGAAGCCCGACGGACGTACAGAATGCCAGCCATAAGTCTCATATGCATGACCTGGCGTCGAGCGCTCGCCCGTTATGAGTGGGAAACTAAATAAAGAACAAAAGTGGAAAATGAAAAAAAAAAAAAAAAAAAAAAGAAAACTGAAAGAAAAACGAAATGAGAATCGTCCGGGAAAAGGGAAAACCTCACACAACTTCCACTCAGTAATTGGGAGGAATTACACTCGGCACTGGGTCTGCCTGCATTCGGAACGGCGAGCACGGGGTGGGTTTTTTTTTCTTCAGCCGCCTCAGAACTGTCAGCCCGTTTGAGTGAAGTACTGACGGCCGCATGGTAATGGTATCTTTTCCGAACGCCCTAGCAGCCGCTCCTGATGAGTGTGTGTCTCTTGTTGTGCCGTGTGTGTGTGTGTGTGTGTGCACGCGCTGATGTTGAAGTTAAAGCCGACCCCGACTGTCGACGGAGTGTGGATGGAAACATTTCGTGTTCGATGCTGGATCTGATCGTACGCTAGCTCTATCTCGCTGAGTTCTCTTTCCGTGTGTCACCGTTTTCGAAGTGCAGTTCTTCGCGTTCCGTGAGGAAGTTTCTTGTGTTTGCTCACCGGCGAGTGAATTTCTAAGACGTGAACCAGTTACGAGGGTGTCTCAGCCGAGCTATCGGGCGAAGAAGCAAACGTGTTGTGTGTTGATTCGGTGCTATCTCGGTGGTGTGATCTTGAAAGGGGAGATTTCTGGGGATTGTGATAAGTGCAAAGTGCTGTGACGATGGGCCGACTATTTGAATATAACCGCTTCAGCAACGATGGGGACATCAAAAAGGATTCAAATGACAGCAAGGAGAAAGAGGTAAGGCGGGGGATGAGGATTTTAATGATTTCTCGTTGTTTTGGGATTTTTATTGGGTCTCTGGAGGGAAAGGGGAACCGCTGTCTCATTAAAGACGACACTTCAGAGAAAGGCTAGGGTTTTCTTTGCAGGTGTGCTTATTGTCACCTCGCAGCGCTCACGGTGTCTCATTAAAGAGGACACTTCAGAGAAAGGCTAGGGCTTTCCTTTGCAGCTGTGCTTAGTGTCACCCCGTAGATTAATCAACATCGTAATTTGACAGTGAACTGACGCACATGCAGTTTCAGGAAAACAAACGGAGTTTATCCTCACCACTGGTCCAACTCCGAGTGGATCCAAATTCTGTGCAGAGGCTGTAGCATCACAATTGGCGAGAACTTTGACGATTGAGCAAGAGCGAGCTTCAAGTGACAGACTGTGGAAAGCAGACCCACTAAGGAGATTTGGTGATGAAATCTCCTGCGTCTAAAACCAGTTGATGGTTGCTTTCAGGCGATTTAGCTAGTTTAAGGTGATTCTTTTTCGGTTCACTCAAATTGTCGTAGAAGATGAAAGAAACGTACTTGTCCATTTGTTGTCCAACAATCCCACTCTCATTGTCTCTACAAAACTAAACGTAGCTACTGATGTGTACATTTAATGACCAGGACATCTTCGGTAGCAGTGTGGCTTGCGTCTGTTCAAATTTGGCGATCGTGGCTGTCGCCTTTCTTTGGGAAAAATAATAGAGGGTTCAAAACTTTAGATCGTCGCAAAAGCAGGTCTTGATAGGGATTACGAGGCAGTTTGAAAAGTCAGTGACTTTTTGAATAAAAAGCTATTTTTTCGGCATTACTTGAACATAGTCTTCCTTCAACTCGATGCATCCATTCCAGCGTTTTTAAAAGGTTTGCATTCCCTCTAAGGAAGCTAAGTTTTAATAGGTTCGCAAGGCCCTCGAAATAGGCGTCTGTTTCAGATGACCTCTTCATTCGATCTTATTCGTCTCACGGCAGCTCTTCAGGTTTGGAAAAGGGCAATAGGCGCAGGGGTCTAGCATGCTGGGTGTGTAGTTGTTTGAGGCCCAATTTATGGATATTTGCAATAATTTCACGTGTGCACCTGCGCATTGTATTGACGGAAAAGCACATTTTTTCTTCGCCAAAATGCCATCGTTTCTACTTAAAATCAATATCGAATCTGTCCAAGAACTCTGAATAATATTCACCGGTGATCGTTTTATATTCGCCAAGGTAATCGATGTGACAGTCCCAAAAACGGTGGCCACGGGTCCTTGTTGGCTGACAGGCGCTTTGGTGCATGTTCACCCACTGTCCTGATTGTTTCTTGGTCTCTGGTGTGTTGTAATGGAACCAAGTTTTTTCTTCGATAACTAAACGGTGCGAAAAACTCGTTGTTCGGATTGCGAGTGAACATCGCCACACCTTCCTTTGAAGTGGTCACACGGTTGCGTCCATGATCGAGTGCAGCACACATCGCGAAGAGCTTTTTCATGTCCAAATATTCGTGTACCACGAAATGTGATGCACTCGATCAGTTGAGATCTACATCAGCCTCCTTACGCTTTTTAAAAATTTCCGAGCATTAAATATCATATCGACGACTTTTGATAGGACGGCATCATTTGGGCCGCTTAATTTTCGTTAAAATTCACGAAGTTTTCTGCTTTCAATGGCTGTTAAACACCAAGCAAATTACTCAAGACTGACTGGCAGTAGTCTCTTCATAGACTGCATGTAACTGCAGCAGTTTTTGAACGTAAAGTTGCTGCGCTGGAAATTTAAAATGTCGCTGTCTTATCAAACGATCCTGGCATTGAAAGACTTCTGTGCAAAACTTTGTTGTGGACACCTCAAGGAGCAACAAAGGATATCTCAAGACTGTTTTAACCTCAACAAACTACGAGGGTGTTACGATAAGTACTTAGCCTCACCACCCGATGGTGCCACTATCGCAAGAGGAATTCATTATCGTGTAGTACATTCTCGTAGACGCCTTTCAGCCGAATTGGACTCGTTGTTTTGACCGCTTGTGGAAGTGGATGTGGGTGTTCGCGGATTTTAGAAAAATGGAAAAAGAGTCGGTGATGATTCGATTCTTGTTTCTGGAAGGGAAATCGAGCAGCGAAATCAAAGAGCGCTTGGATGCTGTATCAAAGAGCGCTTGGATGCTGTGTACGGTAACTCTTCTCCTTCGATGGCGACCGTCAAAAATTTGCTTAACGAGTTTCAACGTGGTCGCACATCGGTGGCCCGAAAACGGCTACCACGGCGGATAAGTTGATAAAGAACCACAATCTCCTATTGGCAGACTGCTGATTGAAGGTGCGTGAGATAGCTGAGACAGTAGGCATCTCAACAGACCGCGTGGAATATGCATGAAATATTGGGTATGAGAAAGCTCTCTGCCTCGTTTGCTCACTCCGGACAACAAGCCCAATCGTGAGACCACCGCCCAATTGATCGAATTAGGCTACGAACTGCTGCCCCACCCACCGTATTCTTCAGACTTGGTCCCGTGCGACTTCTTGCTTCCAAACTTGAAAAAGTCACTCTCCGGGCAGAAATTTAAGACGAATGACGGGATTATCGCCACCACGGAGGCCTACTTTGCCGACCTCCAGAAAACGTATTTTTCAAACGGGTTAAAGAAGTTGGAGCATCGCTGCGTCAAGTGTATCGAGCTAAGAGGAGACTATGTTGAGAAAAAATGTTCCTTTTTCTTTTGTAGGCTAAGTACTTATCGAACCACCATCCTAATGCCTAACGAAATCCAGAAAATACAGTAAAGTGCCATGAACCTCTCAATACCAGTCTTCGACTCCAATCCAACTTGCTTACATTTTCCTTAAAGTCATCAGAAAAATCAAGATGTAAACATTCACTTATTGGTTTCCTTTGGTTTCACCACGTCGCTCCTAATCATCGCACAAGTCATCGCATGCATCGCGCTTATCGCCTACAAATGCAATCCCGTCCAAATACGAATCCAATTAAAACGATCTTTCAACAAAAAGCGGCATTGTTCTTATCGTCCCCAGAGGTCACAAGTGCCATAAGCATGAAAACAATTTCCACACAACCACCACGTAATCACTGCTTAATAACCGTTTAGGGTCTCCGTTCTTATGGCACTCCAATTCATTATCAATTCCGGCTTATTGTAAATATTTATCTGCATGCAATAGAGACCGAGCTGATAGCAGCGAGGAGCCGAACAATAAACGCCGAGCGGAGACAGACGGAAGTCTAGACGGGAAACATGTGTAAATGCCTTATCGTGTGTGATAGGATTATGATGAAGACAATGAAGATTTCGAAGTGGAATGAGCTAAAGGATTTACTTTGCTTGTTGATGTGATTATTCAAGTCGTAACGTAACGCCTTTGATGGATGAACACAAGAGTCGCAGTTTGGTCGTGTCTTGTTTACTTTGTCATGGCGCCGAGCCGCGACTCCGCGCTGTGGTGTTCGAAAAAAAACGACTGTGTTTGTCTTTGACGATAACTATTTTATTTGCATTGTTTTCTTGGTTGTTTAGCTAACTACCCACTTAAGGAATCGAGGTTCTAGGAACAGTTAAGGATGAAAGTCTTTCGCGGTTCTGAATTTGTGTGTTTTGTTAAGGTGCTCTCTTTGTAGGTCCAATTTCAAGGAAAGTCGGCACAATTAACTTTTGTAACGTTCAACACCGACTTTAAGTCGAGAAGGAGAGGATGAACGAAACTTAACGTAGGGGTTGGGTTGGGTAAGTAAATTGCCAGCACGCTTAGACAATAGGTTAGTCCATTGTGATACCCACATAGTCAGACTACTACCACTGATCGACGACTCCAGTGATAGTGCCGTTCAATGGCAAATGGCGATTGGAACAGATTTTAAAACCGGATAAATCGTATTGCTTTCACTGGGACTCGAACCGGGGACCCCTCAAATCTAAGGCAGGCACTCAACAACCTGCTGTGACCAACTTAACGAAACTTAACGAAACTTAACGAAACTCAACGAAGTGATTATTATAGTATCATTATATCATATCAATCTATTCGCATCGATTGCTCTAGTTGAATTCAGTCTCCTTGCGTCCATTGCCTTGATGTTTACGCAATTTGTTTGAAAATACCATGAAGAGAAGTCTGGCGGTAGAGCACGTGTCATGTCACACAACCAAAACCGCAAATTCTCAATCCTCCAAATCACACTCCTCGTCGTGAACTACTCAACAAACGTCCAGTTGCATGACTATTCAAAAGTCATCAAAACGAACGTCCCTTTGGTAAATGCTATCAACATTCATAAGAGATTAGCAGGCAGACGAGTCGAGTCCCGAAGCATATGGAAACATCCGCAGGGACTTGTGCCAACATTCCAATTGACATTTTACTCTATTTGTTCAGCATAAACATCTGTCCAAACAAACCAACAACACATGTGTCCAGCCGAGTAGCCACTCCCAGACTTCCGCTGCATATCCTATCCGCTCGCCATCACAATTGGTCACCTCCAACAAAGGGTTGTCATTGTTGCCCGATCTCATGGCTGGCAGCAAACAAAAATATTTACTTCTCCAGAAACGGATTACCACGAGCGACGTCTTATCGCTCGCAGGGACTTCGATTCCACTGATGAATGGCTCCTTCACAGCAAACACTTCCCGGAATACCACCACTGCCGAGAGGTTATCCCATTCGGGTGCACACTGCACACTCGGTATCGCATGTCTGCTGAGATAAACTGCTATCTCGAATCGATTTGCTGATGAATGTGTTGCATTTTTGATTGGAATTGTGTATTTGGGTTTTCCTGAATGCGGCTCCCATGGTCTGGCTGAACGACATGATAAATGAGACTGGTTGCCACCCCTGCGTCGGGGGAATTAGGGAATGTCTTCGTCAGAAATTCGTGAATTCAATGAGATCCTTTGGATTGAATGCAAATCCATGAATACTGCAGGAATGCATCGGGTTTCAATTGAGTGCAGGAATCTGCAGCTGTCCTCTCCCCTTCCGCCGCACAACATTCCGTGGTACTTTGCTCGAAATAACCCACAACCCGATGAGCATATCTCACCACTCACATGGTATCGCTCCCTCTCGACAGACCAACTGCCAGAGACCACTTCAAAGTCTCATCTTGGTTCGTTATTGAAAATGACCTCGGAACCCTGTCCCACCGCACTTAAGATCGTTTTCAATTAATTCGAGATAAACACCCATTAGATGGAAACGTCTGTCTGCACTTGTAGACAAAAATAAAAGATTCAGATACCGATACAGAAACAGAAAAAGCCACGCAGCGTAGCGCATAGCCAGACACTCCGTGCGCTCTACAATTAATTTCGTTCCATTATCTCCGTGGCACCATACCCCTCCACTTAGGGGTGCGCCCAACCGACCGACTCAAATCTCCTCTGATCTCGCTGAATCTCTCCTCGAAGATCCTCACTGATCTTCAGTGATCTTCACTGATCCGCACTGCTGTGTTCACCCACTGTACAGTCATGCGTGCACTGGAGCCATTCGTTTCTGTTTTGTTTTTGTCTCCCCTCGAGAGGACATGGGGTAATCATTAAGAGAGATTTCCTTAATTTTCTCCGAGAGTCCCAATCACACGCTGCCGAGCACGATCACGAAATGGGAACCCTCACTTAAGTGCCGAATGATAAATGACCTACAGGCATCCTAAACGTAAAGGATTTCTTCGTCTCCCTCTCCTCCTTGAACACAAATGTAGTGCAATGTTCATTAGAAAGTTTTTAAATAGATACACGCACAGCGGCACGGAATGGCTAATTAAGGGGGAAGCACGATCGTTTGTAGTGGATTTGGGTACCCCACTGATTCCACCCCCGAAATGGATGCTCGGTGGTGTGGACTTGTCTTTGATATGAATTGTGTGACCAAAGACAACTGGAGAGTGTGCTCCTTCGTTAACGGAATTTATTGCAGACAAATGGTGTGGACTTGAAAGGGAACTTGATTGGATCAATTAAGATCGCGCAGCACTGCGGATGCACTCCGTGGCGAGTGAGTGAGATTGACGGGCTATTACGGCGACAAGTTCTTCCGGTTCATGGAAGATGTTTGCAATGCTTCGGTTGCTTTTGCGGGTTTTGCCTTTGATCTTCGAAGGATGTTCGAAAATTGCATGTCGATCTTGGATGTTGGTTGGTTGCAAAGTGTCAGCTGTCAGGGATGTCGTATGAGGTCTAAATCAGTCCGATTCCTATTTTCCTTTTCAAATTTTGCACACTTTCTTGAGTAAAAAAGGCCTACATTTAGTGCTTTTTTTAACGATATTCAACTACAGGGTGGGCCTTCTAGTGTTTTTCTTTAAAATCAGTTTATTTTGACACTGACAGCTGTTTCCCGAACGAAATGAGTCGCCAAATTGAGTGCTGTGTAGCACAAGCTGTGCGTTTTTTGAAAATAAGTTTCAGCCGAAGAAATGAAGCACCCACAGCGACAGTTGTAAGCAACATTGTGCAAAAAGTTCGTGAGACTGGTATGCTTGTGGACAACACGAACAGATGAGAATGTGGCTGCTGTGGTCTTCTTCGAAAATGAGACTGGGAACAACGCTTCGGTCAATGGTGGGCGTTACAGAGCCATGTTAACCGACTTTTTTTTTTACTGAAATTGAAGACATGGAATTGGACGACGTCTGGTTCGTGCAAGGCCCGCCATCCCACTCAACTGATGCCATAATCGATCTTTTGCGCACCAAATTCCTAAATTGCGTTATAGGCCGTATTTGCGATGTCAATTTGCCCGAAAACGATTCAAGCACTTAAGGCCAATTTCATTCAAACAATCCGTGAGCTACACCCCGATACCATCAACAAGGTCTCGGAAAATTGGTGTGACAGAATGAAACATGAACGACGTTGTATTTCATAATTACTTGAATACGCTTGGCATTGTGGCTGCTTTCTTGTGGGCTATAGGCATGTTGTCTGTCACAGAGATCAATGCGGCCTAAATTGACGGATATGCTTAGACCTTTTGCATTTCTCAAAATTCCAAAATTGAGAACCTTGTTATGATTCTTCTTTTAGGCTGCATTGAGAGAAACTATAAAGGTCTAAATTGTAATACTTTTCCGAGAGGAGGAGTTTGCTCTCTTCTTTGTTGAAAAGTTTCAAAATTTCACATAGTTCTTTGAGCTTTGCCTGGCTTGACGCCTTGTGGGTGGTTTGAGACAGCTGCTATGTTGCCGGAGTAACAAACCTCTGAAGGTCTAAATTGATTGTCTTGCTAACCGAAATGGAATGGACGTCTGAGGCAATGGACGTGCAGCTTGGTTTTTGATTATCGCGGGACGTTCCGAAATGTCGTATGCTTCTTGGAACATGATGGAAAAGTCTTTTAGGTGGAACTAGCTGTTCGGCTTGAAATCTTGCAAGTCATGTTGCTCGGGACAAAGAGAAATGCGGCCTAAATTGATCATCGAGGATATTGGAACTCAAATGGTCTAAATTCAGTATTTTTGACCACAATTCTATTAATTTGTTGCGAGCAGAGGACCGATTTGCTTCTGATCTTTCTCGAAATGTTCCAATATGTCCAAATTTAGTTCTTCATCAAACGCATTAGATGGAGCTTGGCGTCTTCTGGCTTATGTCGCCAGCAGCAGAAATGAGTTCGGACAAGAATGACTCCTGTCAAAGAAATTGTAAGGTTTTCTTGAAAAAAAAACTGAAAGCCCTAAATCTTGACCAGAATTCTGCTTCTTCGTCTGAAGCAAAGGACGTCTGCCAATCAACTGGCTCAGATTTTCACCACTTTTGGATCCATTATATTCTCTAATATACACTTTTTCTGACAGTCCAATTTTTGATAGGAGAAACATGCATACTGATCGCGTTCCAAATGTCACTAAACCCAATACCCAACGTATTCCCTTCCGACGATCACAGCTGTTGGACGCAATCTTCACGCAACTAGAAAAATGCCGACTAATTCCAACAGACAGGACTACAAACTCAAATTCACACCTTTTAAGGACCGATCCAGCGATCAGTCGTTGGACAGCTCCGCTCGATCGCATCCAAAAACGAATAAGCTCTACACTTCATCATCAATTTCTATCGTTAACCCCGACATCATTTCAAATTTCCTAATCCCACCCAAGCTCCCCCATTCCTCTGCGAAAAGGGTGATCTTTCTTAACGACAACTGCTCGAATCCGATTTATCTACTTCACCTCATATTGCGTACATCATTGAATCTGACAGATTCACTCCCAGGCCGATCGTCCAAGTGGACCGAAACGAATTTTCACTCATCGACCGTGCACATGCCGTATGCTTGTCCCCCGGGGGCGGGGACGTCGCCCGCCAACCTCACGATGGAGGAGGAGGAAGAAAATCTTCAAAATCCCCAACTGACAGATCAGAGTGTGAGCGTGCGTACGTGTCGGCATTAATTAGTGTCAGACGCGATCCTAAAACAATTCAATTAAGAAGGGCGTCGGGGGAGGGCGGCTGGCAGCAACAGCAGTCCCCGCGATCTTGCGTTGCCGTCCATCATCGCGGGCGGAAGGAGCCTTATGAAATAAATTTTTTAATTTATACCTTCCTCTTGGGCCGCCATCAAACGATGTGGGCGTAGGGAGAGGTGGGCATTTATTTTCGGCCTCTTTTATGATCCACATAATAAATTCGCCGCCCAATAACGGTGCGAGCCTGGAAATTACATGTTTTATGACATGCTGCCTGGAAGCATCGATAATTGGTTCACAAACTTAGCCTAATCCGCGTTTTATTACGCGATAAACATCCAGCGGGGGGTGAGTGTGGCCGGGGAAGATAGGGAATTCGAGGGATGTTCCAGTGGCACTTTTCACTTTATTAATGTTTAATTGATTCTGAATTTAATATCCACCGTCGCGTGCATGTGGATATTTTGACAACCAGCCAAGAGCACGCCGCCGCCGGGTTGGGGGAGGGGTGGCGATGTCTGTAAAAGGGGGGAGGGAGAACATTGTGTTACGGTAAATAATCCTGGACGTCGTTTTGTTGGCAAATGTCATGTAAAGCAGTTGTTTTTCGGGTAACTTACAAAAGCCACCGACAACCGTGCCGAGAGAGACCGGGAAGTCGCAGTGATGGGGGGGAGGGGAGGGGAGTAAGTCCATGAGCGAGTCGGGCCCACTAATTGTAGACACGAAGCCAATGCAATGTCAAGCAGTCTGGGTTCGATTTTTGTAAGCTCTTTACTACGTTTCTTTTTCTCTTTTCTTGGTTTTCTTTTGTTTTTCAATTCAATTGTAATTCGATGTCGCTGGGGATGAAATGGGGGTTGGAGGGAGTGATTGTTTTCGCTTGAGTGATTGATGAAAGCATTTAATTCTTTTTCTGCGTTTTAATTCGCTTGCCTGGCGTTCAATGGAGGGTCATCGAGCTGCGAATTGATTTGTAAACCACTCAAGGGGTTCGGGAAACGTCACGAGTGATTAGGCGGTTGACATGGTGACGGGGGTCGCATGCATCTTAGCGAAATCCACACGGGAAGTTGACTCAATATGGGAGATGAGTGGATGTGTTTATTTTTTATTTTATTTTCAAAGCAAAAGTGTGTTTGTTCGTAGAATGGAAAACGAACGAACTCCTTGCGGGCATTGAATTCAACATGTGGTAATAAAAAGCAACGTTGATCCTTCTCAAATCCCATTCCTTGCTCGAGGCAAATATGGTAGGGATCTGAATCTTTTATCGTTCTCGAGGAATGGCTAAAATGAGGCAGAATGTGATCAGATGAAGGACGAAGGTAGATAGGAATCGAGAATCATGGCAACTGTCGAGGAGTTGTGAGGAGCACTGTCATCATTATCTCTATTTTTATGGACAATTAGGCAGCCATACGATGCCTGGATTAAAAACAATTAATAAGAGCAACATAGTAGGCGGCTGTGCGTCTCTCGATGAGGTGTTTGAACTGACAGTGTATGCTCCAGGGCTGGACCCCGGCCATAGAGAAACTGCAAGGAATTGATAAGCTAATGAGTAAGTGGAAAAGACACAGATGCGTTGATTATACTGCAAATTGAGAGGAAGACAGAACCTCTTGCATAAAACCAGTAAATCTACATTTTGTTTGACAATGTGAGTTAGTTTTTAACAAATATCTGATGGATCACCGATCACCACGTGTTAAGTTCCGGGCTAAATCATAAACGCCCCGGAAGTATTTTTTTCAATAGATCGAGAAGCAAGTACTATTCCAACCAAGAGTCATTACAGAACACTGTTCCATTTGTCCTCAAGACTTAATGATTGTTGCAGCTACTTGTACTTGTAGCTGCCAATTTGGTAACTTGCACCACATTCCGCTGTGCATTGGCACAACATTCACTGAGTGTCGTTATAGCGTTTACTCGACTTACGTAGTCGAGTTTACCACAAATATGTATATGAAATTTGTGGCTGACTTGGCGTAGTGGGTAGGTGCATCCAGTTCTGTGCTAGGGGCCCTAAGTTCAATCACCGACACGAGGAAATTTCATAATTTAAGGATCCACCTCTTTCAAGTTACTAACAATGAAACCATTCCACTCTTGATAGCACAATAGCACGCACAATGCGAGTGCTTCCCGTTGAAGTTAGGCCCAGGTCCACCAACCACCAAAAGAAGAGCATGTAAATAAAAATGTTCCATAGAATCATTGGCCCTTAGTAATAGAAAATCATAAAGTCGCTTCTAAAGTCGAATTTTGTTAGGTGTAGCTAAGGTACTTTTAAGTTTCCGAAGCAATAAATCAGTTTTAACAAAACTCGAATTTAACGTAATCATTGTGAATAAACCTGTCATATTCGCTATTGTGAGCTAGCACAACCTGTCATATTCGCTATTGTGAGCTAGCACAGCTGATTTTGACACTCATTTTGAAATATTAAACTATCACTTTTAAATTCGACTTAGATACGACTCGGCCACATCTAAATATTTGTCGATTTTAGAAGTGGGTTGCTCGTTTATTGCTACGGATTTCGTGTTAAACTCGAGTTTAAATTCCTTTATTACTAAGGGCCATTGATTTTTCAGTAGTTTTCAAAAAATGATCCTATTTCATCTAGAGTTCTGATAATAAGGTTGTTTCCATCCAGGAATGGAATCGGCCAAGGCGATTTGCGATAGTTGATTGTCACAATCGCACTTTTTGCTCTGCGTATTGTGATTGTCAATTTAAGAGCCGCACATTTGCGACCGATTTCATGTGACAGCTAAATAGGTGTCGTTTTGTGTATTTTCACTTATCAATGCATACAAAACCAAAAGAGTACATATTGTAAACAATGGTATGCAACAACACTTAATTATTATTATTTTATTCACATTTTTCATCGAATCATCAAATGAAAACTCAATAAAAAAAAGTATAGTCAAGGCGTGCACTCAAAGAAACTTATTCATAAATTGTGGCAAATAAATCCACCAAGTGGAAGTGATGCCACTTTGAGTCATATTCTTTGCGATAGCATTACTCAGAACGGGGTATAGTTGATAGTCGAATGTGACTATTAGAAATACGACAGTCAACTATCGCCTTAGGCGATTCCACCCCAGGTTAGTTACTAGAGTTTCACGAGCCTTAAGTGCCTCGCTTAAGTGTTCAAACACATTCTCGACTACTGGATTTTCCATCTCCAAATCTTCACCACCCGTTATTGAACATTCTTCGAATGAAACCACTTCATCACGAATTTCTTGATCGATTAAATATTCGAAGCATTCTACTTCATCATCGCAATTCAGCAGCTCGTCAAACTCTTCTTCTGTTGAGACCACACCAATCTCTTGCAATACTTCTTCACCATCCCCAACGACTCCATCATTTACAAACCCAGCTTTCTTAGAACAATTTTTAGCTGCTCAAGTGTATCGGCGGGACGCACTGGCAAACGTAGCGCAGAACAGTTGAATAGGAATCGAGTTATTTAGGAATGAGTTGAAGAGAGCTCAAACGCGTTGCAGAGCTTCGAAGGAGATGGCGCGCAGTTGTGGTTGACGCCCTATGCCCCCGAAGGGTTAAATGACATAACTAAGCAAGCGTAGCTGCTACCGTTGCTATTGGATACACACAAAATTGGATACAAATTGCTTATAAGTCTGAAATACCAGCTAAAGCACAATTTTTGTTCAGATTTTTATTTGATAATAAGAGGGGGTTGCTTAAAACCGTGTTGTGATAAAGCGGGTGCATATGGCGTTGGTAAATCTCAACTGAATATAAATTGTTGCTTATATCCGGAGAGTACTGTATCTACCGATCTTACAGATGATTCGAGTTGTATGCCTTCTCTACGAACGATAGGGCCTTAGTTCAGTACCGACATCTTTTGTTGCAATGTTTGACACATTTTCTTGCTCTGCATCCGACGTACATACAGTTTGTCAAGAAAGTGTTTACACTAGGTAAAAAAAATAGCATTTTCTATTTCCCCGCTTCAATATTAGGCACTTCTATTAACTTTATTTCACCAATTTTTTTTTTATTTCCAACTTCATGTTTTAGAAAGTAAATAACATAAAAAAACTCCATACATAATAACAATAACAACAACAAAAAAACAAAAAGCCTTTTACCTAGTGTAAACACTTTCTTGACAAACTGTACGTTGTGTTGTTTCTGCATTACCTTGCATTACCTAAGTTTACAAAGAACCCGAGTTAAGCAGAAATGCTTTTGAAACCGCCTATTGCAGCTAGCTTCTTTTTTAATTTAGACGGTCAGCTCCCTTAGACAGACATCGACATGTCCTGTTTAGGCAAACAGTTCCTTTAGACAGCTCGCTCAGCACAGGAGGACGGAACTTTTTCAGGCGAACAACGCCTAAGCAGTTACATTTTCCGACACTATGTTTGGCCGGATAACTCCCTCAGGAGGACTCAAGGCCGTTTTCAGTTGAAATAGACATCATTTGAAGAACAGATATCCCTCTTCTGCGTCCCTCTTAAAATTCTTTCGATTAGGCAGTCCCTAGACCCCTTGAATTATTCAAACTGATTCATAAGACCAGCGTATCAATTGCTGTGTCCCAAATGAATGACATGCATATCTCAAGTGAACCACAGGAGACCGATTCGACTGAGTAAACAGACGTCTTCCTTATCGCCAAGGACACACAACGTTTTAATTTGTTCAACAAACACTCGAAGTTAGTTCGAAGATATGGCGTATCTCGAGGCATGGCGTCACGAAACAAACTAATTGGGCCGATAACTCTGAGCGCAGCAGGTAGTCCTCGACTCACTCGCCACGACATCTCCTCACAGTGGATTGTCAACAGAACTTATTACTTCACAGTCTGAGTCAGAGAATAGGAAAAAAACCAACATCCTCAATTCAAATCCATTAAGGACTCATTCACGGGCAACAACAGGCGAAGTGCCTTGCGAATCTGCTTCTGTTGTGCGTTCACTCGTTGCGAATCGTCATTCGTCGGCAACGACAACGACAACGACAACGACAACCTCCCGACAGGCGTTCAAATTGTTGATTTTGGTTTTCCCTCGTTCCTCTGCACTCGAACTCACACAAAAAGGATCACTTCACGGCTGTGCGGCGCGAATGCATCGCATTCATGTTCCCCTCAGCCGGTGATGACTGAATAATGAAAAACCGATGAAGCGTAGCCAAACTTGAGTAGACACCTCAGCGCGAGGAGCATCAATAAAATTGGATATGATGAGGCCCCCTGTACCCACAGACCCGGTTGCACATTTTTTTCTTTTGTCAGACAAACTCTCCCTCGACGCCGTGTCGTTTCTTCACTTCATAGTTCGTCCTTTTTGAACTGGATTTCAATGGACTCACCAACAAACCGGGAAATTTGTTGTTGCTGACGACGTCCTTCGTAGTCGTCCTTAACACACAGCCACGACGACTACGACGACGACGCGGTTTGTCGAGTGTTGTGTGCGAGTTGTGTGTGTTCATTTGTTGTGCATTGTTGTTGCTATTTATGACTCCTGAGTGCATTTGTTGTCCTATTCTTCGCTTTCTGTGTGCCACGGCATTTCCATTGAAAATTGAAAAATAATGAGAATCGAACTCGAACGAGTCCTTTCGGCACACTCAGGTATGGCGCGCACTTTTTTAAATTGAAAAGGGATCCTCATCCATTCGATCAATCAGGGAGAAAAAAAAAATCAACAGAGAGGAGCAGAATTGATGAACTCCTTGGCAGGTAGGCGGCGATGCCGATGGCGATGCCGATGAGATGCCATTGAAGTTGTGATGGAGTGCGCGGATTGAGGGCTGCACCGGGAGGAGGGGAGACACTTTAATGATGGTCTAGGATGTAGCAGACCATCTCGGCGCAGCCGTTTCGAATGTACACCTATTCACAGAGCATGTTGTTACGGTGTCCTGTGGATCCTTTTGTTGGACGAGCGCAATTTGTTTCGAATTCGATGTGAAGGTTTCGCCTCAGCCTCGAGGCTGATAAGGATCAGCTGAAGAGTTGTGCTTGGGTTGAGATGTTTATTGAAGTGCCACAGGGAATGGCAGATACGCAGATATGAGTGTGTCGCGACGTTGCGTCAATCGATTGTTAATTAAATTGTTAACCGCTGGCAGATGTTCACTTCGGAGTGAGATGTTTGGCGAGGCGATGAACAGATGCGGAAGTGTACATAGATTGGCGGCGCGCAGCGAGATTTCAGATGTAATCATCGCATGCGGGCCGCCGAATGTCACCCTGGCATATGGCTGAATGGAGGTTAATGCGATAGTTTTGACATTTTGTTTACATTCTGAGCAGTCAAACGACAGGCATTCGGGGAGGAAAGTCACCCTTTGACGGCGGCGAGCATGTTCATCTGTGCTGGCTTATCGGAACGATGATCGTTTTTTAAAGTGCCTCATGCCGCGATGTTGAATTGAGTTATGGACGAAGTTGCGCGTTGTCACATGTCGCAATGGAGATCTGTGGGCAATCGCTGTTCACCAGAGATGGGGTTTTTGATAGCAACTTGGTCGCATTGGGTATCTTTGGGTGCCCCTTCTTTTGGAGAAAATGTTGCCGTGTGACGCGACTAGAAGAGGTTTGTTCCTGCAGAGCCAAGGCAGGAGGTAGAGCTCCTTGTCCTTGTCCTCAAGAGGCAGGATAGAAGGTTGATCTGACTTTTCATTGCTAACAGAGTGGACCTGCATATGCTCAATACACTCCGTTGACAGCGTTATGGTGCTACTTTTAGTGACCAGGCAGATGCTGAGGGTCCGCCATTGAAACACTAGAGTTGTTTGCAGCTTGAAAGCACGACGGCTTCTACAGACAAGTAGCTTTAACCACAGTCTTCTTGACTTAAATTGCGGAAGGTGGCTTTTAAGTGCTGCACAATTTTGGTGGCACGTTTTTCAGGGTCCCTGCGTACCTTAATCTAACACAATCTGTAGGAGATCGTAGCCCAGCCGGCAGGTACTGCATTCTAATGGGAACCAGGAAACGATTATGCTGACGTTTTCTGACTTACCACTGCGCTACAGTTGACACTGAACCTGGTCCCCAATCAATGTCATCATTTTCTAGAAGTCACTCTAATGTAGGTTGGTTATACACTGCGATCGATGTGTCCGAGCCAATGTAGTCGGCCGATTTTTAGCTTCCGGAGAACATCCACATCTTGGTACAGCTCGTAGAATTCGCGGTTGTGTCTTCCCTCCCATTCATCTTCTCGTCGCAGGCTTCCACAACTACTTGTTGGGAACGTGTAACGATGTCAAAGTTATCAGGGCAATCCAACAGTTGGACATGACAGCGTTTCTTTTTGTCGAGATCCGGTTACGAATCTGGTTTCGCGTTGTCACCATTTTCGCACACCAAAGACAGACTTTGTTCAGGTTCTTCTCTCTTGTGTGGACCTCTTAGAGTTAAAGACAAACTATGTTGCTTATCCACCTCAGTTATTGAATCCGTAGACGTCTGTATAGACTTCTGTCGCTGTGCAGTTCGTTGTGGGATTTTGCTCTCCTCTTTTCTATTTTATCGAATTCAATGTCAAATCCGTACTGCTCGTGAAACCCGTGAAATCTGGAAAGTCTCTACCTCCATCTCGAGAAGATCACAGGCATATGTAAACCGCTGTCTTCGAGACATTCTTAAAAGCCGACGGCCGCAAATCATATCGAAATTAAGCAGCGGAAGTGGCCCTGGATTGGCCACACATTGAGGAGACCAAACGACAACATCATGAATTAGTCCTTCGAATGGAATCCTCAAGGGACACGGCGAGTTGGTAGACCAAGAACTACTTGGAAATCAACAGTATTGGCCGAAGCAGCAACACAGCGTAAAACGTGGCCACAGCTGATGTATCTGTCCGCAGATCGAGAAGCATGGAGGAACTTTGTCGCCGATCCATCCGGGGTTGAATGACTCATATATATATGTATGTCCTATTTGTAAAGCTCATGAACAGCTCTATTAGCTCGATGCAGTCTTCTAGGTGTCTTGTTTTGTTATATATGCCGACCAGCACTCGTTGCCAAAAACAGGGATTTCTTATTGGTGTCGTTGGAAAGACCAGTTGCAGATTCATTGATAGTATTTTAACAACTCTAATTTACTTCGATTGTTTTGCATCGATTCATAAATACCCTACCAGTCTGTGGCGAGTGTAGCCTTACGACGTCAAACCGTGATATTCTTCATAGACTCCTTTGATCTGTCCACTCCTCCATCGTCGATTGCAACAAATTATCCGAGTTGACTCGTCGTTGTGTTCAATCCCCAAAACTATACAAGAGAAGTATGGGAGGTTAATCACAAGTGTGTCCAATCTGGTAGACGTGCAATTGTTTAGGGAACTGTCCAACTCTTTTACGGATATCGACTGCAGATAGGATGTGCCTTATCCCGATCTACTCCACCCAGCAGTATGTTTTTGCATTTTCACTTATCTTTTAATTAAACGAACGTGCAAGGCAAAGGCCTAACTTTGGTTAGTATATTTGGATGTATTGTCTGGCAGTCTGTGTTTCCCGATAGCAAAGACGTCTTCCTTACCCAACTTTGTCTTTAAGCCCCCTTTTTGACATCGATCATTATTCGACATGAACCACATCGCTCCTATCGTCCTTTTCCTCTGTAGAACCTTGAGCGCAAATAAGGTGGACGTTGACGAACTTGCACTTGATGTGGATTGTGTTAAGCTGATTACTTATGTTCATTAAGCTTTAAGTCATCTGTAGGCGTAATTAAAAAAAGACCAATTACGTCAAAAGAAATTTAAGAAGCACCCTGTGCAGAACTAAAGCTTTTGACTATTCAGTCAACGACATCTGTTAACAAAACTAATAATGTTCGGACCTTCTGATCAGGTTATTGACGCGAATCTCGCTTTGCTATAAATACAAGGAGAATGCAGTTTTAGCTCTGTTCTCTTCGTTACGAAATAAAGATAACACCGCCTGTCAAACAAGTGTTTTATTTTTTGCGCCCACCTCCACCCGCTCCCTACACATCTTAAGCAATCGAGGGAAATATTGAAATGATACACCGTAACCATAGTTGCCACTCAGTTTCGTTAAGTTTCGTTAAATTTTGGTAACTTAAGCGGAAGTGAAGTGAATTCCTCTGGCACGACTTGTTTTTTGATGTATGTATATGTGTAAATGTTAGTCAAAATGTAGGTCTGTAATAACAAATCCACATCCGAACCAACGCCGCAATTGTAGCGATCTCCGTAGTAGATGTCGCAGTTCTTCATCCACTTCTCTTCCAGTTTAACGAAAAGTGTAGTTAGTGACCAAGCTGAGCAAAGCATTCGAATTCATAAAGACTTCCTTCCCATCACGACTGTTAGGTGTCCATGTAGGACGGTGCCTACGTGCGACAAGAAAGCGTCCGAGTTGATCTAAAATTCTCTTTTAACAGTCCCGCGAATTCCATTGAAGCCCAATAGGAAATCAGTCCTAGCCTAGTGCGTCGACCTAAGAAACGTGCCCTTCACATCAGATCACATCGCTTCACGCAGACATCTCCCTCCCTTGGCTCTACCATCTCAAACTGCAACGAATACGTTCCCTCCTCTCATCCACACGTATTGGAAATCCCTGCGAATTTCCCAGCGCAAAATGTGCTCACCACCCGAAGCGGTTCCCTCTGATCTCTGTCCAAACCGAAACCAAGTCACTCCTGGAAAATGTCAAAATAAAGGAAAAATCCACACGAAGTGACATTCCTCAAAAGGGAAGACAAAAACCTGTCCGCCTCAAATGGGACATCTCTCGATAGCCCTCCTCTCACGATCGCCATCACCGTCATCGTTCCTCCGTGAGCACTTCTGCTTCATGTCCTCGTGAACGTTACACAATTAATCTTCTATTGTGCCCACTGTCCTGAGTGTTCAGTCAGAAAACGTCCGTACATCACCGCACGTAACAAATCCTCGAAGGGGATGGAGAAACGCACGCATTGTTCTTGCGTCCCCATAAAAACTACACATTTCAAGGACTTCACACTGCGACATTGTCCTGTTCAAGGAATAGACGAACGGGGCTGCGTACGTATGTACGTGTTAAGTGGCTAAGGTCAGTGCGAACGCACACACACACACACACACCAAAGCACACGGTGTAACGCACCTTTTCTCACAAGAACGCAGGGATTAAGCGCGAAGAAATGGGTATATCCACTTACGCAGTAATTGGTATCTCACCGGGGACGAGTGAAAGGACTCTGTGTCGGCTTCCCTCTCTGTCTCGCTCCTTGGCAGAGGGACGGAGAGAGGGACGGTACGACGTCCTGGTGTCCTTGTTTATTTCATTTTTGTTATTTTGCTGTTGAGTGAAACCTCTGTTAAGTAATCCGGTTTATTCTCGTTCACAGTTCATGCAGAAGAGTCAGAGTCCTCGGACGAGCAAGCCGAAAGCAACGGAATACAAAACCCTCGTCTGTCCTTCGTACGCGGAGCTATATCCTGACAGTGAGAACGGCGGTTGTGGCAGCGGACTCGGTGTTGACGTGTCGGCGACAAAAGCGGATCCCACCAAGCGAACGACGACTAAATCGACGAGGAAAACTGTGGAAATTGCCATCAAGAAGTACCATCAACTGTCTAAATTTTTAATACAAAGCCAGAACGAGGAAAAGGACGACGAGATGATTGCCGCGGCAGTGGGATCGAAGAAGCCCAGGGTGTACGACTGTATGCGGGACTTTTTGCGGAAGAAGTTCTTTCAACAAACCGTCTCCGAGGAGTCGGATGCCGCTGAGGAGGAGTACGACGAGGTAAATATTCGCCGCCCTGAATGATGTCCTGTCCCCTTTTATGAATAAATTAGAGAGAACAGCTGCTGTAAATGGTTTTGTTGTCTTCCCCTCTCTTCAGGTCGATTATCTGTCCATGATGGATTCCTATGACATAAAGGATGCTGACGACGAGCACCAGGAGGAGGACGAACTGGACGATGATGATGACGAGTGCCTTCTGGTGGTGACATCAAACCATCAGACGAGGTCAAGGGGCAAGCGCTCAGTCGAACGTGGGTGCTGGCCAAACAATGAACTGTACCCCGAGGAGGACTCCGATGCAGGGATCAAGGACTGCTGCCAGCTGCTGGCTACCGGTGGCTCCCCAAAGACCGAGAAATGTAAGTGAACCTGCCCACTTTCCCCCTGCCAGAGACTGATGTGCATTTTCGTCCCCCTTTCAGCAACAAAGAGTCCAAAACGAAAACCGATCGAACTGCCGTCCGAGCTGAGGGATGCCGCATGGTTCCAGCCAAACATCTCCGGCAAGAGCGCCATCGAACGACTGACCAAGGAGGCTCCTGGGACGTTTATCATCCGACAAAGTTCCAGTGTGAAGCCAGGAAACTTCGTCCTCTGCCTGCGGATGGAGACCAAAGTGAAGAAGTTCGTGATTCTCGGCTCGCCCCGGTGCTACAAAATTAAGGTGAGTGCCCCGGCCCCCTCCCCGTGAGCCAGTCGATTCTAAAGTTGGTCCTTTCCCTTTCATTACAGGGCGCGAAAAAGGAGTTCTCCTCTCTGAAAGCGCTGGTCACGCATCACTCTGTCATGGCAGAACAGTTGCCGGTGACCCTGACCCTGCCACGGACGCTGGACGAGAAGCCTTCCCAGCGCTACCTGGACGACTTCGACACATTCGAATCGCTGCAGAT
The DNA here is from genome assembly GCA_907269125.1 of Eristalis pertinax. Lineage (NCBI taxonomy): Eukaryota > Metazoa > Arthropoda > Insecta > Diptera > Syrphidae > Eristalis > Eristalis pertinax. Next base: position 49,174,194 of record OU026147.1, read on the forward strand.
CTTGGGGATACTGAAGTTCCTGCAGTCGAAGAATCTGGAGTTCTCCTGAGTCACCGCCAGCCGCTGTGGGTGTTCAGAGGGGCAACGCTAAATTCTAGGCTACTTAACCTACTTAATGGACGGGACGAAGGCTGCTGGCAGGTCACTTTGGGGCATCGATATATGGGAATCCGCAATCGCCTCCGTGCACAACATTCCATTTAATTGACAGAAAGGACAGAAGGGTTTGACGATGGGCAGCGCAGCGCTCGCGTGGCGTGGGGGATAAGATGCGACGGCACAAGGAATTGATTTGCAGCCGAGGTCCCGGCGCGCTTCCGAGACTGCGGGCTCTAGTCTCTGCTAAGATTAAGGTGTATCTGTGTATTTGTTGTTAGTTTAAGAATTAAATAAATGTGTAAGCTTTTGTGCAAAAAGTGATTTCGAGTTTTTTTATTAGCTTGGTGTGTGGTGAAGTGGTGGCATGCGGAGGAGCCTGCGAGGTCCTTGTGCAGCAGTAAGGGAAGAATTCGTCTTGGCAGTAACAATGGGAAACAATCGCTGCGTCTTTCAGCTCGACATGCAACTGGGCAGCAGAGACCTCTCCCGCAGAATGAAGTTCACTTTGTATAGGATCCTAATCGTCCTGGCCGTGCGGGAGGAACATGAACTCTCTCAGTGGTGTTTGGGGAACCTCAAATTCAAGCGGAGGGTAATAGGATAGCGAATGAAGAAGAGCCTCTACACTAACACCCTCCTTGCGATGGTTCTCTGTAAACCGAACGGGATGGAAGGTCGTGTAACGTAGAGCTACACACAAAACGGGAAATGAAGCATAAGACGATCACATACATATACGGGGTCGCCCCACAAGTTGAAGGGGAATATGGCACTGGAGACAGCTGGCGATAGAGAGTGGTAGGTGGGTTGCCATTGTGGCGAACTTGTCACGGCAACCAAGTGCTTTTCATTTAAATTTACCAGGGTTGCGCTACTCCCGATATACCCGAAGAATTGATTTACACTTACATTCCGAGAGCCAGCCGATATTCAGAGCTACAGTGTCAGACACTAAACTAGCCAATAAGGTGACACTCTGCTGTTTACCGGGACGTACTGGTGTCCGATGAAATCCTATCTAGGTGGTAGGGAACCATGTCGGGCCTTAAGGCCGTGGCACACTTAGACCAAATTGTTGGACACATTGTTCCCGTGCTTTGAGGTGGTTTAGCACCGTGAGACTTCCTTTAGTTCAAAAACCATCCGAATTCATCCAGTTTTTCACTTCAACACCGCTTATGTCATCCAGCTCTACACAGAAGTGCTCGCCAAGGAACTACCTTCTTTTCCTTCCTAGAGCTGGGCAATCACAGAGCAGACGCTGGTTGCTTTCTAGTTCTTTTTAATTTTCTTCCGTGCGGTATGTTCAGACGTGCACAGTATCTGGTAATCCTACTGGCATGCGTACATCCTTGCTACTAACACCGATCAGCGATGTTGATCTTCTGTTGATCAACGTCGACCATAGAGCGGCCTTTGCCGTTGTTTCAATACTCAGACAACGCCATCGTGTGCTGGTTCTACCCAGGGCTTCATCTTTCAGTTTGTTCCTTATGAAGCTGAGTGACGTAAACTCATACGGGATTGCTAGAGATTCTCCCAACTGTCCGCCTTTTCCTTGGATTCCTGTATGCTCCCGGTACACAGCAGAGGGTCACCGAGTTCGCAAGGGATGTCTCGCTGATGCTCTGGCTGCATCGTCTAACCAGCTTCGATGTCATAATGTCTGATGAAAGAGTGAAAGAGGACCCTGAAACAGCCGAAAAGCGTTTACTGTGCTTGGACATCGGGCCGTAAGCATTTAATCCACTACTGTTTTATTTACAGAAGTGGATAGCAATTCAACTTTTAACGAATTTGATGCGCTATCCGATTCCATCTCAAGAATTGTATCCCTGTATCCTCGCACTGAAATTGCCATTGTGGGCGATTTCAATGTACACAATTCTAATTGGCTTCGACATTCAGGCCAGACAACACCCGAAGGAAGGTATGTCGAAATCTTTGCTGAGCTAAACAATCTGACTCAGCTAGTAAATGAGCCCACACGAATACCTGACATCGCAGATCATTCCGCCAACACCCTGGACCTGTTTCTCACCTCTCACCCTGATAAATATTCTGTTGACATACTGTCGCCTCTAGGCTCGTCTGACCATTGTGTCATATCAGGTAATTTCTCGTTATCACCACACACAGTTAGAGAACAAATTCCTGAAAGAACAGTATGGCTGTACGAGAAAGCCGATTGGAGCGGACTCAACAATTTCTTTAGGAATTTTAACTGGTCACTATGCTTCCTCGATAGTGACGTGGATGCCGCTGCTGATATGATCACAAACATTCTTCTGCTGGGCATGAGATCCTTCATTCCGCATAGAGTGAAAAGTATCAAACCAAAGAAAATGCATGGTATGACTAGAGCTGTAAAGCGGCTATCAGGTTGAGAGAGTTGAATTTCCGGGCATTCAAAGCCAACCCTACTGAGGAAAACCGGAATAAGTTTAAACGGGCCAGAAATGACTGCAATGCAACTATCAGACGCGTGAAATTCTCCTATGATCAAAAGTTGAGGCAAAAAGTGCTACAATGTCCCAAAGGTAGCAAAAACTTTTGGTCATTTGCAAAAAACATAAAGAATTCCACCTCGTCTTCAATTCCCACGCTCATTTACAATGGCATTCCAGCTGTCAGCTCTTTAGACAAAGCCAATCTGCTTGCGGCGCATTTTGCAGCCAGCTCAACACTGCCAGATTCAAATATGTCTCCACCTGTACTTGAGAGCGTTGATTTCACCATGGGACAAATCCACTTTCGCACTCGTACAGTTGCAAGAGTACTTAAAGATCTCGACGTGCACAAATCCGCTGGCCCGGATGGTATTTCCCCTATACTTCTGAAGAGGTGTTCTTCTGCGCTGGCAAAACCATTGCGTAAGCTTTTTCATCTATCCTACTCTTTAGGTCTCTTTCCGAGCAGATGGAAAACAGCATTTGTCCAGCCCGTCCCTAAAAAGGGCGAATCTTCGTCACCCACCTCGTACCGACCCATAGCACTTACGTCCCTTCTTTCTAAGGTCATGGAAACGATGATAAATCGTCAGCTTATGAAATATCTAGAATCGCGGAAGCTTCTTAATGACCGGCAGTACGGTTTCCGTAGAAACAGGTCCACTGGTGATCTGATAGCTTATCTCGCCGAAAAGTGGAACAAATCTTTGCATAATGCAGGCGAAAACAAGATCGTTGCACTTGATATTTCTAAGGCATTTGAAGAGTTTGGCGATGTGGTATCGATGAATCTCTTCTTCTATGGATTAGAAATTACCTTTCGAACCGTTCAATTCAAGTTGTTTTGGATGGGTTCAAGTTCCTGATATCCACCAAATAAATGCTAGTGTACCCCAAGGCTCTGTTCTGTCTCCGACACTCTTTCTCATTTTTATTAATGATCTCTTGTCTGCTACTTCTAATCCAATCCATTCCTTCGCTGGTGACAGCACCCTCAGCTTTTCATATTCGTTCCGAGACTCACGACCCTGCCCTTCGGCCGTAGAATTGGAACGGCAGCGTATGTTAATGCCAGAAAGGAAGTTGCTCCAAAAGTGTACAAAAGTGTTCAAATGGCGAAAAAAAATGACACACATAATTACAGTGTTATGAATACGTTGCTTGACAAGAAAAAAAAAGCAGTCTTGTTATTATTGCAAATCGAACTTATCCATGCAACTTAGCCAGCTTTGAGACGAAACATAATTTTGTACGCTTTGCCTCTAAACACGACTAATGTTCCTCCACCAGCTGATGTAAGCGTATTCAAACTCCTTAAGGAGAATGTGTTCAAGACATGCTGGAAAACATTGCGGTGCAGAATACAGAAGTTACAGAACCAAGGGAACCTAACCTAAACCTACAGAAACAGCGAACAAGATCGGTTTCCTATTGCAGCATCTGTCATCCTTGAAATCAAAGCCCAACTAGAACAAGGAAGTGTTGCTAAAATGAAGAATGTTTTAGATTCATCTAGTGTGACCCCTGTCCGCTCCTCCTTCCCCCCTCCCGGTATCTTTTCTCCTTCAGACGGTCCTTTCTGCTGCTATTGGAGACAAATTTGCAATTCCAACACTATACCAAATTAATTGCGTTCGATTTCAACTCCTGGACTTGAGATTTTGCAAATGCAGAAAGGACGTGGCCGGATATTGACTCAAACTGGTCGGCTACTGAAATTTGGTGCTCGGGTATTGGTTAATTATTCACTTTTACAAAATATGTAATATGTACTTCAAACTTATATTTTTTATTCAATACTAAAGAGAACCCACAATTGATCAACACAAATAACATTGGCGCACATACGAGTAATTAGCTGAATGTTGTTATGCAGCTTCAAAGTAGGAAAATGTGTTAGGTGGCCGGTTACGGGTGCACTTACCCTACATAGTATGTTATTTATAACAGCCAACTGTTGGACTCGCTTAAGGCGGCCGTTGCAGTTCATAGCGTAATCGAGCGATGCACATCTACTGCAGCTCCGTACTGTATGACTGTAAAACCCATCGACCATTTGTCGTTGCTTTTTCTGTCAACATGGCTATTGATTTAGGGGTCTGGAGTTTTATGTCGATCAATGGTAGCAGGTATCATAATGGACCAAAGTGGTCGAAGTGTGCTAACGATTGCGCTGACAGCCCACCTACTTCTGAAATCTCTTTTCCTGTCACTGCCCATATTTACAAACGATAGAAGCACCCAATTAGTCACAACACGTCCTCAAATATTTGAAAAGCCCTTCCCTGCCCCATGCTTGTCAACGACTCACTCAGTTCCCCGCGATCCAGCTAATCAGGACTCAATTGAAAGACCCCTCTCCACTCGCAAATGACCTCATTGAGTGTATGTACATTGATTCGAAACAAATTCCGCCTTAAATTTGAATTCACCGCAGTCCTTGACAGCCCACATCGAGTCCACTCAAACATCCTCCTTCTGGTTGCACGAACAACTGTTACAATTCTGAAGTGTAATCCCGTTGAAGTACCAGGCCGCACCGCGTGGTGAAACGCAGAAAAAAAAATCAACCTCGAATCAAGGACCTCTCCAGGCCCATTCAAAATTTATTCAAATGCATTTAATTCAAGGACTCGCACTACCCCACCCGTGATCAAACCCCCACTTCACCATGCGAGCTCATTCCAAATTACCCCCAGTCAACGGCATTTAATTCGATTAATGGAAGACGGAATCAAGTGTGCGTCTGTCACACAAGCCCACATGCGGCAGGTCCTCGAGTGGGAGTGAGGCTGGCGACTTAGAACCGAGCACATGTCATAGCAGTGCCGCCATGGAGTGGGAAGATGGACAGGGAACGCGTTAAACTTTTCATTTAAATCCATCACACAGGCGATACAAAGGATAATCCATTTGCGTGATATATGAGCGGGAGTGTGTCCTTGCTGTCGCTGGCAGACACCGACACTCTTACAAAGTGTTAAACACCAGAGTTGAAGGATGCTGTGTGTCTCCAGTGAGTCATGTGTGTCCCTTTGCTCCGAATACGATGCTTCATCCTGTGACACGATGATAAATGAGTTCCTTCAATCGTGACAGTTACATTTCTTGTGTTTCTTTTTTTTCCTTTCCTTACGCCCTCCGCCGCTCCCTCACTCCACCCTCACACCTTGTTTGACTGTGAAATTGCCCAGAAAATGGTCGAAGCTTTAAGACGAACACCTCTCCAACGGGCGGACGTGGAACGAAGTAAACGACTGCAAAGGGATTCGTGCACAACGCTTTGCAAATAAAAGAATCTCAGCGTATTGCATTCGGAACACGTTCGGCGAAAGGATCTCTCGGGTCCATGCCATGGGAGATGTGTAAATGGAGTGCGCTCGCACGCTTTTTGTTTAGCCAAGAGTGTAATTGAGGAGGTGCTCCGAGGAGCGGATGTGGACTGCATCCGCAATTAGGGAAGCGGCAACCTGTTTTCTGCGGGAAATCAGTTTCATATTTCGTTATCGACTGTGCTTCCGTTGGCTGCGGAGGAACGTTGTTGTGTCGCGAGAAGACAATTCGATCAGATGGCAATGCTCTTTCGAAGACATATGGTTGGGTTCTTGGATAGGGAGGTGGAGATCCTAAAAGTATGCAACTAAGCAGGAGGAAAAAGTACATTGTGGTGGTGGCGAAGTCGACGCTGGAGAACGAACTTAAATGGAAGGCGTCTGGTTTCGTGTGCTGAACGAACTTGACAAGTACGATGTAGGCGGCATCCTGTTACCGGCTTAAGTCCGAGGTGGATCATATGTGCTGTGCCCTGGATCGGTCGAAGGTTAATCTGCTGTCCACTTGTAGAAGACCGTTTGGAATTTCGATGAAGTGTAGTGGCAGTACAGGCAGATTCACGGATATTCTGGGATGTTGAGAATATTCAAGAATGGGGTGGGCTCTCAAATGCAGTTTTCCCCGACCACCAACACTGCCATTGATCAAACAGGCCCTTTAAAAAGCGATTGTGAGAAGGAAGGCGGGAGGTGCTGTTCCACAAGCGATATTAGCCGATATTCATCTACTTAGCAACTAAGGACATACAGGCCTCAATGGCTCCGCTCCGATTATGCAGCGACAGCGTCACCAAACTCGTAGTGGCATATTGAAAGCTAAGACACTCGATGAAGAGTCGACTGCAAGGAAGTCTAGGCAGTTTAGTTTAGGTAGATCTACTTGTAGTTCCGTAAGTCAAGTCGACTACATATTCTCATGTTTGTCACAAACCAATTCAATAACATGTAAAATGACAGGTTTGAAAGTTAAAACTGACGACTGTATTACAAGAACGTGAAACATGTTGACTGAGGCACTGCTCTGGTAGACACTAAAGTGTTGCCTTAGAATTCCAAGTTCAATGAATATAAGTAAATATTAATTTGGGCCGATCCCGGCGGTACTGCAATACCGGGCCAACCCGCGACAGAGGTGGAGCAAGCCCCTAGCACTCCGTCTATTTCCAAAAATCAGTTTAACATTTGTTGTCCCCCGATGGGGGATCTATCAGATGTTAAGCTGATAAGAACAGATACTACACTTTGATCTTAGCCATAAGGCCGAGAAGCGATAACTGTACTTGCCCCTGCCACAAGTACTTCCCAGTGTGCCACGCTAAAAGTGGTTGTGAATTATATTTGAACAGAAATGATGTATCACCCCTAAAAGTGATCGCTGAGTAGGGTTTTCATCATTGTCTACCTGTGGTAGCGATGATCATCTCTTACAGTGAGCAAATACAATTGAAGTCCTTTCATTGGAGGAAAATAATGTGCAGCCATGCTTGGGTTGACAACTCTGGTCATTCATCCCTTGTACACTGACAGACCCGGATATCTAAGTTTAGTAGGACAGACGTAATTTACTCGCGCTTAGCCAATTGTACCTTTTTCAGCTACCACGAAGACACAGTGGTTTATGCTGACTTGCACGTCGTTTTTAGAAGGGTAACTGCTGATACCACAAACTTGTGCCAGCAATAGCTCCAATAATTGACAAACTTTCAAATGCGACTGATCTCATTTAGCTACAGGAGAGTCCTGGAGGTCGTAACTCAGTTAATTCCGAAACTAATAATATAACATGGGTGGGGCTACAGGCCGTGGTGGACCTGCGCTTAGCTTCTAGAGGAATCATTCGTGTTGTGCGTTCTAGATCGAGTGGATGGGCACCTACAGTTTTATGCCGACTCCGAAGCGTGAAGATTGAGAAGCTTCGTCTAGACGGGAATACGCTTTGAGTACTGTCAATGATTCGATAGAGGTGGAGCCGTGAATTATGGAAGTTACAAAATTCGGAGACTTAACCTGGCACCCCCGGCGTAGGTGCAACAACCCACAACGTCATGGCGGCCAATTCCGATCCGAATGGTAAACGTTAATATCGTACCGGTATCAGGGTGTTCATCCGCCCTTTGGACAACATCTGGCAACAGTTCCCACCACCTAGGCACAACTAGGGTTTGATCCGATCCAAGTGAATACTCGATACTTTTAATTCGATACAAGTAAAATGAATATCGATACCTTTTTGATTCTGAAGTACTCGTATCGTATCGAATGAATCAAAAACTTTATTATTATTCTTTATTCAACTGGCCAGGCCCTCATGCTGACTAGATGATCATCATAAAACTCTCTCAACTTTGGTTCAAAAGGACAACTGTTCTGGAGCGTTCGTGCACCACCCTACTCTGACTGATTATAAAAGTTGCATTTTGTTCTAAGATATTACCGCTAGCTACGACTAAAGGCGTGTTCTGATGGGCGATGCGAGACACGGGGACTTTTACAGAATTTTGATTTTTAAATTTCATCACATTCTTCGTCAAACCCTGGCGAGCGAAAACAAGTCTTCCTGCCAGCTAGTACGCGTAACTCAAACACCATCTTGTCTACTTTTCGCTTCTTCCGAAGATTGATTTGAACAGAAATGATGAATTACCCCTAAAAGTGATCGCTGAGTAGGGTTCCCTTCTATTGTGTACCTGGGGTAGTGGTGATCATCTCTTGTAGTGGGCATCGAGTATTGAAGTCCTTCCTTCGGAGGAAATCAACGTGACCACATGTTTCGGTTGACCAATGTGTAGTCATTCACCCCTTGTACACTGACAGACCCGGATATCTAAGTTTAGTAGGACAGACGTAATTTACTCGCGCTTAGCCAATTGTACCTTTTTGAAGATCTGCGACCACGAACATACGGCATCAGGTTCTCCTTTCTACAGACTATCCATTGGCCCCCCAATCGTACATAGATTGAGTGGCAAAGTTGCGAAAGGGTGTTGCTTTATTTTTATAAGACCACCTGCTCAAATTACGAACTTGATGCTAACGGTGACCAACATTGCCAAATGTTCACAATTCACATACATTTGATTTACGAATAACTAATGCTATTTAGACTGGTTTAGCTCATCCTAACTAGGTGTCCGAATGGCAAAAGTGAATATTCCAGCAGTGTCAGGATGGACATCATCATCAGTGATTTAACAAATCCTGGCCACAGTCCCCAGCAATGGATCAATTTCACTGCTGCACAACTGCCCATTGCACCTCGCATTTATGTTCTGCGAGAGCAATGTTTTGATGACCACGTAAGAACCCACACAAGATCTCCCAAATGTTGATCAAATCGAAACTGATCTGTTGATCCCTTCTCTGAGTCATTGTCAACGTTGCATTTTGTTTCAAATTAGATTTGCTTATAAAAGACTTCCTGGATTCCTGCCCTAACAGCGGAAAGCTTATTTCTTGAATACGAGATTAGGCACGACTCATGGTCTAACGAAAACCACGCCACGACCAGTGTTGAAACCTAAAATGTTCAAAGTGTGGTGATCCCGAAGAAAAAGAGTGATCGATTTAAAAAAAAGGGTGGTAGAACTGTTTTCCATTTACAATTTCTAAGAAATTTCACATACTACGTTGACGCTGCTCTCATAAATGAAACGAACAGTTCCTGATTCTCCTTTGTGTTCACATTTTTGGACCACTGTAGTCAGTTATAAGGCTTCCTTGTAATTTTATGCGTGGTTGCCCGTGGCGTTGTGGGTATGTGCGTCGACTCCTACACATTTGGACCTACCTGTCTAGGTTTGATTCTGCCCCACCTCTTTCGAGTCACTGACAATGCTCAAGGAGTATAACTGTCTAGAAAAAGCTTCTCAAACTTGGCCGTTCGGAGTCGGCATAAAACTGTAGGTCCCTTCCAGTCGTGATAGAACAATAGCACGCACAATACGAGTGGTTGCTGAGAACCTAGGCTCTGGCCCTCTACGGGCTGTAGCGCCACCCATATTATTACTATTCTAATTTTATGCACATATCTGTGGCATAACGACATAAGCCAATTTTCGCAACTTTTCAGGAGTCCATGTACGAAACTTATGGATGCTTATGTAAGTGCAAAAATAAAATAAAAAATGTGACTTATGCCGTTTTTCCTTTTTAAACATTTAGTTAATTCTCGGTTAAGTCGGCTTATACTTTTTTCCTAAAAGAGATTAATAAAATGATTTTGCTTAAGTTATTTTGTGCTATTTTTCCTAATAAGACTTAATGTAATGTACAGAAACGAAATTAGGAAAAACTACTCAAGTCAACTTATCATTGTATAGCTTACTAATTTTTTTTTGGAAAAAGGACACACGTAAACTTATGATGGCGATATAAAATTGTATAGTTTGGAAAAAGAGCATAGGCGAACTTATGGTTGGTTTTTTGTTATGGCATAAGAGCATAAGTAGACAATTCAAATTAGAGTATTGTACATATTCCGTTTCACCTTGTGCAAGTTGTGTTGATATAGACTTATGTCGTTTTCATCTTGTTTGTAGTTTAAAAGTTTAAAAAAAACCATAAGAGATAAAGATACGAAAAAGATATGATGGATAGATTGTTTATTGCGCATCAGGTTGTGTAAAAAACTTAATTTCGACAAGTTGACTTATATTCCTTGTTGCCACAGATATTTTCATTTCAAATTGTGGTGTGAGAAGGGTCAAGGAACAAGAAACAACAATAAATGCCATAAAGTGAAAGAATTATGATGCGTGGTGCGATTTTGCACTTTTAGTGTGGAAGTGGTAGATAAAAAATCTCGCAAAATACAAGTAGATCGACCACAACTGTGGTAAAGACTGCCAACACTGGTCATGAGTCACAACTAGTCTTGATGACAGCCACACCTCTTGGACATCAACTTATTTCTACCTCTGCGAATGATTGCACTTAATCGGTCCAACTTTCGTCGAACCATAACAAAAATTTCATTTTAGACTCATTAGAGTGCCCCTCTCCACGGAAATCTTTAGTAAAAGGCGAAAGATTTATTCGACACTGAAGAGAAGCCAGAGTAACGATCACTGCGAAGAAATTCAGTTCTTGCACTCGTTCCTGCACAAAGATGCTGTGAAGTATAAAGAAGTTAAGTGCGGTTTGTGTTGACTTTTATCACTCTCCTCTGTCGATGTATTTGTTTGTCACATTTCCTTTGGGACAGATCTTCGAATTTCCTTAAATTTGAAAGCGAACATACATATTAGGCAGCCAGCCTCGTGAGAATCGGTGAATTATTTCAGTCATTTATTATTCTGCATGGCGCAGTTGGTTGAGTGCCTGCCCTTGGTTAGAGGAGCCCCCGGTTCGAATCCCAGTGCAAGCAGCGTTTATAGGCTTTATTCGGTTTTCAAATCTGGTCCAGTCGTCATTTGCCGTTGGGATCAAATTAACAGCACTATCACTGGAGTTGCCGATCAGTGGTAGTAGCCTGACTATGGGTATTACAATGGACAAACAAGGTCTAAGTGAGCTGGTGATTTCGGTGACGGCCCATTTTTGACATTGATAGCTGAACGCCGAAAGTGTGCTATCGTATCAGGCACAAACGCCAAAAGAAAGATCGGAGAAATACCTAATTTTTTCTTTTAAATTATTTCCATTTTTGGTAACGATTTATTTCCACCTTTTTCTTTATTTTTCGCAACAATGTTGGTTGTTGACAACCTGAAAAGATAATAGACCCAACACAACAGTGCAGAAGAAACCAATCGATGAGAGTTCGTCTACGAAAGTTTGATCGGGACCGGATGAATCTACAATAAAATGTCCTGTTTCTGTTGAATGCACATTTTCCAGATCAAATACAGTCGCCACCGTGTATGTCAAATTATTTCGAGTTAGAGGCTGATTTTTTGTATGGAAAATTGAGGGGATTGCTAAAATATGGCGATCAAAAAAGACTTGTACTGCACTTGTTTTTGGTCTCATTAAACATTCTCACTCGTGTCCTCGATCGTCGAATCAGCGTCACCGAAGCCTTTTGAGTGCTTCCTTTGCCAGATATCAGATGATCATCATTTTAGAGTCATATTCAAAGTAAAGCTCTTCCATAACGTTCCTGACCAAGCAAATACTGTATGGTATTCTGTCGGTCAGTTCTTGGTCTTGATTCGTTGCAAATTCGGTAAAACATACAGAGAACGAAGAAGTTTCTTAATTTAAGATTCTTATGGATTTTAAACTTCAACTCTACAATTGACTAGCCAAGGTTGTCAAGGATATTTTTCCATCATCGAGTTCGCAAAAGGATTGAGTCCGGCGAACTATTCGGTTGACTTGTGATCAGAGATGGCAGGGTAGACTACATGAGGTAATCTACTCCATTAAGTACGCGTAGTTAGTCGAATAAACTACACTACACGAACTACATCCACATTCACAAGCATGTATGAATTTCCCAAACACAACTGAACTGACGTTAAATTGACATCTAACCTATATTTTGACACTAAGCGCTACATCCACTACATTTTGTTATGTATACTACATTAACTACACAATAACGTAGCAGACGTAGCAAATGTAGTTATTTGAAAAAGCGATACTTCTGCCATCTCTGCTTGTGATCATCGCCAGTCATGTTGTATAAAATGATAAACAAGCAGGCGAACTGAAATTGGAACCGACGCAGCTAAAGGACACACGTCCTAAAATTACATATGCAAACTCTTTGTCTTTGTTGCGACAATTTTTTTCTGCGAAACCGTGACTCTTTTGGGACATTTCCAAATTTTTCAAAGGCATTTCCCAAGTGCACCCAGCTCCTGCCGGCTTTGAGGGAAGAGTACAAACGACACATGGCCATCATGTCCATCCTTCCTATACCAAACTGTCGTTCTTCAGGATCTCAATCCTCCCACCAATGTCATCAGAGGATATATCTTGCCCAACGCCCGCCCGGCATCAACATTCTTGCACATTATTTAAACGAAATGGAAAATTGTTTAATGGTCCAACTTTCGTCAGACCTTATCAAAAATTTCATTTTAGACTCATTAGAGTGCCCCTCTCCACGGAAATCTTTAGTAAAAGGCGAAAGATTTATTCGACACTGAAGAGAAGCCAGAGTGAGGATCACTGCGAAGAAATTCAGTTCTTGCACTCGTTCCTGCACAAAGATGCTGTGAAGTATAAACAAGTAAAATGCGACCTGTGAAGTATCATTTGGCTTTTATCACTCTCGCCTGTCGATCTATGGATTTCTGTCACATTTTCTTTTGCGACAGATCGCCGAATTTCCTTAAGTAGGGATGAAAGCAAATTATTCAGTGTGCCTCGTGAAAAGCGATATGTGTCAGATGTCAGTTAGTTTGAGTCGTGACTATTTGTTAGTTTTGCGTCCCAAATGGCGAAAGTACGCTGCAGCATGAATAGGCCAAAAAATAAACTAAAATGCCTTAGCAACTGACTGAATTCTGAAGGACGTGCATCTCCATTTTTAGCAATTAAGGAGGATAACACGTCGACTGCATCGTCTTCACTGTCATCTTCTGTATAAATTTTCCACAATCAAATACGTTTTCATTTGGCTACCACAACTGACGTCAGCACATCGAATCGAAGCGGAGAAACTTTATACAAAAATCATTTAATTCAAGGCAAACCGCTTGGAGAACAACAAACAGCCAAACAGCAGACATCAAACGACAGTTCTGCGCCAAAAGAGAAGAGGGACTGCACCCTCTAGGCGCACACATCTAAACTTTAATCCACCCACCCAACCATACATCCGGTCATTCGACGTCCTAAAGCGACGGCCAAGTCACTTGACCACAAAATTACTAAATTGACCTCCAATTATCGAATCCACTGCAGCCGCAAGCCTGCATTCCATCGGGCAGGGCGCCCACCCGCAACTACGACGCCCCATCCCACAAATCCACGGTTGCCTTAGCAAACAATGTTGCGTTTGTCACTGAACAACCGCAATTCTGTACGAATACACATCAAACTCCCGCCGTCGCCTTATGCCGCCCGCGTGCTATTAATCTCAAGATGAAATATGTGCCGCCCATCTCAAGGCCACCCACACCGGGAAGGGGAAGTGGTGGCATGAATAGAAACCGCAACCCGATGTTTACCACATTTCACCAGAGCCACACATAATTCCACCACAAAGGATGACAACCGGATAATGAAAGGCAAACTGAGGCAACCACGTCAAACGCAGTCAAACCAAGACACTATCCAGTCCCCGCGTCGGAGTTTGATGCAAAGCCATCACTCCCCTGGTGTGTGGAATTCAATTACCAAACGAGGTGGATGGGGAGTGGGACCCGTTCTGACATTTGTCACATACGCGTCATCTGTCATTGAGCGGGTGCGCGTACGTGTGAGTACGGCACTTGTCCTGATTTTGAATTCCTGCCGATGCTGGCGGTGGCAGTGGCGGTGGCGCCGGCGATGGCAGGGATTTAATTAACAGGATGAGAAATGTGGGGCTGGTGGCTGTGAAAATAGGCCATATTTTAATTTTGAAAAGCAGAAGAGAACGGCGAAAGGAGGCCACAGTTAGGGAGGCATGTGACAATGTTTCGTGTGCCTTTCAGAGATGAGTGAGAGTGCCAGTTCGGGACATCCCCCGGGGGTGTACCATTGACACGCTTTCGGGAGGATTACTCGTGGCTTCAACAATGGGTGCCAGGGGTATCATCCTGAATACCCGTTTCTATGCTGTTTCAAGAATTACGAAGAGAAACGAGCGAAAATGTTTCGCTGTGCTGAATTGCCTTGCGAACGGCGTCAGACAATGGGGAGATATGGGTCGAGAGTGGAGACCTTCACTGCAAGACAATGGGCTGAACGATGACAACGATGAGCACGTTTTCTAAAATATAATTAGAAAGAAGCTGCCTTTGCCTCGTTTGCTGACAGTGATCTCGGCAAGGGCAGGTTGTGCTCCATTTGAGATGCGGAGTTGGTACCAGGATTGAAAAAAGGAGGACTAAAAGGACTCTCACATGGACCGGGTCTGTGGTCGATGGTGTGCTTAGTGACTTCTTAAATTATCGCGCTGAAACTGGCATCTGGACAGTTTAATAGAATATGTGGAGATTGGAGGTAATCGCTCAGTAAAGACGGTGATGGACTCCTTGGATACAAACAAGCAGTTCGAAGCTTGAACAACAAAGCTGTCTGCAATCAACCACGAGTTACAAGTTGGAAGTGTTATCGAGCAGATACCAAAACTCAAGCACTTCAATTAATCACGAATTAGTGTAAAGATCTACACCAACGTGAAATGGACCAGAAGCGATCGACGGCAAAAAGATAAAGTTGGGCACTGTTTCAGTGGTTTTAGAACTTGGTATACCTCAAGGATATGTTTTGGGGCCGATTCTTTTCCTAATCTACATCAATTCCTTGTTTATTCAGCCATTTTGCAGGTAAGGGAATGGCCTTTGGTATTGCTTATGTGTTTAGTATCATCTCCGCTTTAGTATCATCTCCGCAGCTTTTTGCGGCATATTCCACTCTAAACTTCAATACAGCTTAGGATGCTGGGGAGGAGATCACCGCTCTAAACTTTATCGCTCAACTTTGGCGTTCCTCGTCATTTCACTCATTCCATGGTAGTCTTTAGGAGTCTGTACATTTTGCCTGTATTATTACAAGGTATTATTCATTTTTTTTATATGAAATGGTTATCTACAGAGCAGGACCTTTGCAGACAGGGTAAAGTTGTTGATCGCTCCAGTATTTCTTCAATCTAATACTGGAGATGAAAGTGCAAGTCTTCTACAAGTCAGTCCAACTGTTGGGTTACCCATATGACATCGACATCACGAAACGAGCTGGCCTTAAGGTCAATCAGGGTAAGACGAAATAAAGGGTGATTTTTTAAAAGCTATAGGAAAGTTTTTCAAAAAAAAAAACACATAAAATTCAGAAAAATGCAAGAAATCTTTATTTGAATCGATAGTACGGTCCATATAATTTAATGTTTGAAGAATATTTCATGCAAATGTTGACCTTGACTGCGCCTCAAATGGTCCATCCGTTTAGTCCAATTTTGGCATACTCTTTCCAACATTTCGGCCGGTATCTCACGAATAAATGCGTCAATGTTGTCTTCCAATGCGTCAATTGAAGCGGGCTTGTCTGTATAGACATGAGCTTTAACATAGCCCCACACAAAATAGTCTAAAGGCGTTAAATCGCACGATCTAGGCGGCCAATTGACCGGTCCCGAACGTGAAATAAAATGTTCACCGAATTTGCCCTCAATACGTCCATTGTTGCGCGTGCTGTGTGGCATGTGGCACCGTCTTGTTGAAACCACCAAAAAAAAGTTGGATATCATCTCACGGTAGCGCTCACCATTCACAGTTACGTTACGATTCGCATCATCTTTGAAGAAGTACGGTCCAATGATGCCACCAGCCCATAAACCGCACCAAACTGTGACTTTTTCTGGATGCATTGGTAGCTCTTGCAATGCTCCTGGCTGATATTCACTCCAAAATCGACAATTCTGCTTATTTACGTACCCATTGAGCCAAAAATGAGCTACGTCGCTGAACACAATTTTTCGGTAAAAAAGTGGATCTTGAACTTTCTTAACAGAGCACGCATTTTGATAATAAAATTCAATAATTTGCAAGCGTTGTTCGTTTGAAAGACGATTCATGGTTAAATTTTGGATCAAACTGAAGATGTTTGACAGTGAAACAAAACACGAAACGTGCGTCAGCTGTTTAAACCAGTGTTGCCAAAGAGATAATAGCTAAAAAATCACCCTTTATATGCTGCCAACCAAGAAACGTTCCGCCACACACCAGCCAGGGCAAAACATCACAATCGACAGCTGCAATTTTGAGTTAGCGAAGAAGTTTGTCTACCTCGTGGCAAACGCGAACTCCAGAATCGACTTAAAATCGCCCTTGGCAACCGCTGATACTCCGGTTTGTCAAACCAATTGGATTCAAAGCTCCTGATTCCAAGGGAGCTGCTTTATGGAGCCGAAAATTGGACGCTAAGCTAAACTGCAGAAGTTATTCTCGGTACCTTTGAAAGAAAAATTCTACGTCGGATATAGGGTCCCGTCTGCGAGGAGAAGACAAATCCGCGAGATCTATGACCTGTACGAAGATGTGGGTGCAGTCCGGAAGGCAAAACACCGTCGATTGCACTGACTTGGTCAGATCGAGGGCATGGACATAGATGCTCCGAATCCCAGCCTCCTGGGTCGAGAAGGATAGGAATACCGAACCTCCGGTACAAAGTCATAGCGGACGTAAGACAGCTTGGCCTTGATAATTGGGAGCAGCGTGCCCAGGACCGTCATCGATTGAAGGCAGCTATTGCTCAGGCTCATACCCTCCATGGGTAGTCGGCCTGAGAAGTAAGTAAGTAAGTAAGTTATCAGGCTGACCATGCATGAAGTGTCTGAACACTAGCTATAGCGGCTTTTCATCCTAAACAGCACGCTGCATCCTCGATGTCCTGGTCTTTAAAACGGAGGTTCGGTCTTCACGTTCTTCTCGAACTAGGAGGATCAGAATAGAAGACATTCTCAGCGGAAGCGCTGGTATCCATGCGAACGATGTGGTCTAGACAGTGTAGTAAGATTTTTGGCTTTCAGGCTGCATCAGCCAGGAGCATACGAAGGGTGTTCCATAAGTCAGTAGCTTTGTACTGTCCTTATTGACTATAAGACCAGTTCATTTCCCCTGTCCTTCCATCGCTGTAAGATCCTCCAACACGGTACGTTAAAAATGCGCAATAATGTGATGTGGTCTAAGTGAACTGCGGCTAACATAACGACACTCTAACTACCCATCAAAAATCACGTAAGGCGCGGTATATTTGTCGGTCGAAGTACAATTGAACGGACATTTGACAGATCGTGCAACTTGCCTGCAACACAAAGCAAATTTCTAGCGTCTCCAATCAAATACGACGCGTCGGTTGAAGTTTGTTTTGTGGCAAGGATGACCAAGACAAAGCCACTGTGATTTATGGATTTATGGCAGCCCTGCTTGATGGACCTATGATATCCCGGGAATATATCGGTAAAGTGAAGCTTATCGACAAGCCAGCCAGATGGGCGAGGACAGAATTGACTTTCATGACTGTCAGAACCCCTGCCAGACAAGATAGGTTTTTAGACGGCCTTGTCGCAGTTGGATACCGCGGCTCACTTGAAGAAAGAGTTGCATCTACTGTGTACCCTACCAGGCGATCGAAGCCTATTCCATTCAGAAGAGGTTAGTCACCAGCAAAAGCAACCTCGTTCTTCTGCCATTTTGTCACTTAAGGGAAAAGTACTCGACCGAAAACCGCACTCACCAGCAAAATCCTTTAATTGTCTATTTCATCCATCTCCGCACGAGAGGACGCAAGCATAAAGGCGCTCAGATGTGGATGTGGGCCAACTCCATAAAGCGCCGCCATGCGGATGGCCAGGATTCCGTTTTCACTTTTATTAAATTTATTATGACAATTAATCTCGTAACGATATTAATGTCCACAAGCCAGTCGCCACGGGGAGAGACCATTCGAAATAGGAGCCGCGTCGGCAGCCAGTGTTCGTGGGCTGGCCGCAGATTAACCATCAGCCTGCCATGTCCGCAAACACGATATGTGGACGATGTTCGCCCGGGCTGATGGGAGAGCAGCGAAAAAGGACGTTAAGTCCTCTTTGTTTGATACGACTCCGGTAATAATCAGTTGTGGGCTCGTGACGCTCGTCGACCGTCGACCGTCGACCGTCGAGTCGTCCTCGAGCTCGTAATGCGCGTAATGAAACCGGCGAAGCTCATTATGTTCGCATATGGTAGTCGTGAGCCTTCGGATTAAAAGTGAATAAATGGACGAGTGAGTTAAGGCGGGCTGCGAGATAAAATATTTCACGGTCGTAAATAAGGGAGGACAGCGTTTAAGTTTAATGCCAGCGCATGGGGTACTTGCGGGTGAATTATGTGCCAGATGTAGTCGGTCGTGTTGTGGGCTTGTTTCACCGAATGAATGCCCTGGCCGCTGAGGTTGAGGCCCCCTCGTTATTGGTTTGCAAAAGCGCTGTAATGAAAGGCGCACCAGACCGAGAGGATTTTTCCCTTGTCAAAGTGAGCACTGTTGTCTCATCAGACCGAGTGTCCGCATCAGTAAATATCTGGGAGCGAAGGTAAGCGTGGTGGAAAACAAAAAAGTCATCCCTCGTGGGTCACTGGATTTGTTTCAAATTACTGTTGCTACTCATGATTGTGTACCTTGGACTGGGCTGCACTTGGAGTGAGTACATTTGTCTTCATCTGTATTTGGCGCTGCAGTCCGCCATGGTAGGTAGCTGTCTACAGTTTCGCACGCCTAGTTGGTTGAGGTCCTTGTTCACCTGGGTACGCCTCCACAGGTTCAGATTCCATGACTCTTCGAGTAGGAGTTCAGTTGTCCACCGTTGGCGTTAGCTCCATAGGCGCCTGACTAGGCTCATGTCGCTGTACAGCTCGTACATTTCGTGGTTGAATCTCTCCTCCAAACGCAGAACTTTACTCTCGAAGAGACCAAGAACTTAATCAGTCGCTTTTAAGATTGTCCATGCATTTGCGCCGTACAGCAGGACTGGGATTATTAGAGTCTTATATAAAGTCAGCTTCGTCTTTCAAGAGACGTCTCTCTTATTCAATTGCCCCTTGAGCCCACAAAAAACAGGGGTTGGCTGCTAGAATTATGAGTGAGTACCTGAGTTTAGAAAATGTGTTCCGCTTTACAATTCACATCCGCTTTATGCAGCGTTCTGCGCAAACGCACTCTGCAGTCGATAGGAACTTCACTCTGGCTTCTCTTCAGTGTCGAATAAATCTTTCGCCTTTTACTAAAGATTTCCGTGGAGAGGGGCACTCTAATGAGTCTAAAATAAATTTTTGATAAGGTCCGACGAAAGTTGGACCATTAAACATTGTCCATTTCGTTTAAATAGAGTACAAGCATGTTAACGCATATGGGGAAGTTATATCCTCTGATGACTTTGGTGGCAGCATTGAGATTCTGGACAACGACAGTCTGGTGTGGTAAGGGTGAACATGAAAATTTTGTTTGAACTCTTCCCTGAGCCGACAGAAGCTGGCGGCACCTGGGAAATGCCTTTGAAAGATCTGGAAATGTCGCCAAAAGAGTCACGGTTTCGCGGAAACATTTGTCGCAACAATGACAACGATTTTGTGGATGTAATTTCATGACGTGTGGCCTCCAGCTGTGTCCATTCAGATTTCAGTTCGCCTGCTTGTTTTTCATTTGATACAACTTGACTGGCGATGGTCACAACGTCGACAGAATAGTTCGTCGGGCTCAATCCTTTTGCGAACTCGATGATGGAAAAATATCCTTGACAACCTTGGCTAATCAATTGTAGAGTTGAAGTTTAAAATCCAGAAGAATCTTAAATTAAGAAACTTCCTCGTTCTATGTATGTTTTACCGAATTTGCAACGAATCAAGACCAAGAACTGACCGACAGAATACCATACAGTATTTGCTTGGTCAGGTACGTTATGGGAGCGCTTTACTTTGAATATGACTCTGAAGCACTCAAAAGGCTTCGGTAACGCTGATTCGACGGCGACACGAGTGAGAATGTTTCATGAGACTAAAAAAAAGCAAGTACAGTACAACGAGTCGAACTCTCAATTTTCCATACAAGAAAAATGTGGAAATAAATCCTTCCCCAAAATGAAAATAATTTTAAGCAAAAATTAGGTATTTCTCCGACTTTGAACCTTACTTTTGGCGTTTGTGTCTGATGCGATAGCACACTTTTGGCGTTCAGCCATCATTAAGACAACACAGACAGAATAGGTTAAGGTAGTGTTTCCAGAGCATCTCTTTTAAAGAGGACATGTCAAAGCCAAAATGTCCTCTTTTTTCTGGCTCGCAACATGGAGACCCTAGGTTAAGGTATGTGGGCTGTCACTCAACCAACTGCGCCATCCAGAATAAAAATGACTGACATCATTCACGGATTCTCACGAGGCTGGCTGCCTCATATGTATGTTCGCTTTCAAATTTAAGGAAATTGGAAGATCTGTCGAAAAGGAAATGTGACAAACAAATACATCGACAGAGGAGAGTGATAAAAGTCAATTCAATACTTCACAAATCGCACTTAACTTCTTTATACTTCACAGCATCTTTGGGCAGGATCGAGGGCAAGAACTAAATTTGGTCGCAGTGATCCTCACTCTGGCTTCTCTTCAGTGTCGAATAAATCTTTCGCCTTTTACTAAAGATTTCCGTGGAGAGGGGCACTCTAATGAGTCTAAAATGAATTTTTGATAAGGTCCGACAAAAGTTGGACCGATTAAATGCGATCATCCTCAGAAGAAGGGAAAAGTTCACGAATGGGCTTGATCTTAATGGCTCGCAGGAAGACTAGTTTCGCTCGCCATAATCAGACGAAAAATGTGATGAAAATTAAAAATCAATTTGTTTCAAAATCCTGTTGACTAAATGTCCCCGTGTCACGCATCGCCTTGTCAAAGGCCCAGCAGCACACTTCGTTTCCCTCACGCCATTAGCCGTATCTTAGAACAAAATGCAGCTTTTAAAATCACTCAGAGTAGGGTTGTGTACTAATACTCCCGGAACAGTTGGCCATTTGAACCACAGTTGAGAGATCTTCGGAGGGTTATTATGCTGATCATCTAATATTGTTTGGCCAGATGTGCGGTGATGAAATTGATAATCCATTGGTGGAGGGAACTATTGCCAGATGTTGTCCCAAGGTCGGATGAACATCCTGATACCGGGATGAAATTAACGTTTACCATTGTTGTTGCGTTGTGGGACACCTACGCCGAGGGTGCCAGGTTCAATCCCCGAATAACTTTCATAATTCACGGCTGTACCTCTTTCTTGTAGTTTACAATGCTCAAAGCGTATTCCTGTCTAGAAAAAAGCCTCACGCTTCGGAGTCACCATAAAAATGTGGGTGCCATCCACTCGATCTAGAACGCACAACACGAATGGTTGCCCTAGAAGCTAGGCGCAGGTCTACCACAGACTGTAGCACCACCCATGTTATATTATTTTTTATTCGGATCGGAATTGAATGAAGTTACGACCTGCAAGGCTCTCCTGTACTCTGTAGCTAAATGCGATCAGTCGCATTTGTCATCTATTGGAGCTGGCACAAGTCCGCGATATCACCAGATACCCTTCTAAAAACGACGTGCAAGTCAGCATAAACCACTGTGTCTTCGTAGTCGCAGATCTTCAAAAAGGTGCAATTGGCTAAGTGCGAGTAAATTACGTCTGTCCTACTAAACTTAGATATCCGGATCTGTCAGTGTACAAGGGATGAATGACCACAGTTGTCAACCCAAGCATGTCTGCACATTTTTTTCCTCCAATGAAAGGACTTCAATTGAGAGAGATGATCATCGCTACCACAGGTAGACAATGATGAAAACCCTACTCAGCGATCACTTTTAGGGGTGATTCATCATTTCTGTTCAAATATAATTCACAACCACTTTTAGCGTGGCACCCTGGTAAGTACTTGTGGCAGGGGCGAGTACAGTTATCGCTTCTCGGCCTTATGGCTAAGATCAAAGTGTAGTATCTGTTCTTATCAGCTTAACATCTGATAGATCCCCCATCGGGGGACAACAAATGTTAAACTGATTTTTGGAAATAGACGGAGTGCTAGGGGCTTGCTCCACCTCTGTCGCGGGTTGGCCCGGTATTGCAGTACCGCCGGGATCGGCCCAAGTTTATAATCCTTCATACTTTTCAAATTTAACTTTATTCTGTGGGTAGAACGTGCAGTGTTTATGACTCCACCATTTTATTAGCATTTTTATTGCACTGAAAATGAAATTAGAGCAGTCATGGGAGGTGTTTAGAAACTACTTGCGATTAGAAATGTGAAAACCGAAATGAGTTTTTGGACACGAGAAAGTGTCGGTTTTATTATATTTATTCTTTCTGGAATTTTAAATTTCTGGTTTGGTTTTCTTACCAGAATATCGTGGAAATTTCCTTTTGTTCATAAGCACTCTTTATCGTGATTTGCTGGTGGTTCGCTGTCGGCATGTAAATCAAAGTTAATGTTGTTAAGTTTAGGTTTGTCTGTTCTTTGCTATAAGAGCATAGTTGGAAGAAAGAGATGTGTTCTGTTCACGAAGCATCACCCTCAGCTGTTGGTTGTATCGGGGCCCACAATGACTGTAAAAGGTCCTTCTTCAATATTTGCACTCTTTCAAACAGTGGACTAAGATCATGCGATAAACAAAGCACGGTGACATTCTCTTATGACCCACCCACAGCACAACTTACAATCTGAATTGAAGAAATCATTTAGATCCCGTCATCGAAACACGAATATTCACGCTTCACATGCCGTTGGCGTCCATAAACACACAATCACCGCCTCCGAGAAAGACCCACCACCCACTGTCCACTGTCATTGACAAATTGTCAATCTCATCCCAAGATAGGCCCGTTACAAGTTACAAATTAAAAACTTTTACGTATCCCTGGCAACTTTTCAATTCATCGGGGTCCGCCCTTAGCATGGCGGCCCAACTGATAAGGATGTGATTTTTCGAAGGATTCCCCATTCAAATGGCGCCCAACCCAAAACATTTTCTAAAGAAATTTACAAAAATAAAATAAAATAGGAAGGGACGAGCCAACAAACACGAGAATGTCCTTCCTGCACAAAGAGGCAATTGCCTCCGGGCGCAACACAAAAAAAATGTCCAACGGGGAAGTCCTTTCCTTATTGTGTGTACGGAATTTCCGTTACGAAAAAATAATTTTTAATGAATTTCAGCAACGATCCGACGCGGGAACGGCTGAAACGATTGAGGGCGGCGCAATGCGCGGCCGGTGGCGAAAAAAGGACCCACAAACTGCGACGATGATGACAAACATTTTCGAGTTCCTGCTAATTTTCTCTGAAGCAGAGGCGAGGGAAAAAAGAACCCAAATAATAGATGTCTCTCATCCTTGCGGAGATGAAGCTGTGCAGAGGTAGGCATTCGGCTGAAGTGTAATGTAAAGCGGAACCCATTCCACCCCCTCCGCACATCCGCTCAAAACGACGACATTAGGCAGGCGGCGAAAAAAAAATGGAGAGTCTAAAAAAATAGATATCCTGTCAGGATATGAAGAGTCACCATTGATAAGGAGAGCAGTACGGTTGTCAGTCGGGTGCCCTGTGAAAATTGAATGTCGCTCGACATCGTGCATCTGGTTGTCTGGGTTGCCAGTGTGGTGTCTGTGTGTTAAACTTGTTATCGGCCGGACTGGGTGAGGGGGAGGCCGTGGGTCGACGGGGTACAAAACGGATACGTGGGGGAAAATATTATGATGATGACGAGACAAATATTTATGGGTGAAGTGGCTGCTGACGGGATCCATTCTGCTGCTTGTGCCTCAGTTTCTTAGATTTGTTAATGGCGTTGAGGATGCGCCTCCCTATTCCCCAGGACGAGAAAGTTGTCCCCCTTCGGCTTCTGGTTGTTTTGGCCGTCCTTTCGCTTTAATGTTTTTCAATGGAGGTCTTGGGAAAGCTCGCACAAATTTTGCACAAAGTTGCGGACGAAACTTTTTATTATTCTTGACGCGATAGTTGCTGGGTGCGTGGTTGGGAGAAACTGGGTGAGGATTAAAAACCGCCCAGAAGGCAGTTTTGGTTACTTCTGAAAAATTATTCGGGGGGCTTATGAGCAACTTGTGGTTGTTTTGAAGAGATTTCAAATGGCACGGATAATGTATGGAGATGGGACTAGAGTGTGTGCAGTGTGGCAATTAACGTGTACTTTTCAGCAATTGTTGGTGTAAAGGATGCGAGGTAGCAATTAGGACATTTTTGAATGACGAAATCGAACGTCAAGGGTGCAACAATGCACAGTTTCTTGTCCGCTGACAACACACAACTGACGGCAAGAACTTTGATTCAAGCTGAATGTCATTGAATTACTGGCGTCAATACCATGAACAAATAATGCAAACTAGCCAATACACAGAAGTGAAACAAATTATGAGTAAATATTAATTTGGGCCGATCCCGGCGGTACTGCAATACCGGGCCAACCCGCGACAGAGGTGGAGCAAGCCCCTAGCACTCCGTCTATTTCCAAAAATCAGTTTAACATTTGTTGTCCCCCGATGGGGGATCTATCAGATGTTAAGCTGATAAGAACAGATACTACACTTTGATCTTAGCCATAAGGCCGAGAAGCGATAACTGTACTTGCCCCTGCCACAAGTACTTACCAGGGTGCCACGCTAAAAGTGGTTGTGAATTATATTTGAACAGGAATGATGAATCACCCCTAAAAGTGATATTTTGTCTACCTATGGTAGTGATGATCATCTCTTACAGTGAGCAAAGACAATTGAAGTCCTTTCATTGGAGGAAAATAATGTGCAGCCATGCTTGGGTTGACAACTGTGGTCATTCATCCCATGTACACTGACAGATCCGGATATCTAAGTTTAGTAGGACAGACGTAATTTACTCGCACTTAGCCAATTGTACCTTTTTGAAGATCTGCGACTACGAAGACACAGTGGTTTATGCTGACTTGCACGTCGTTTTTAGAAGGGTATCTGGTGATATCGCGGACTTGTGCCAGCTCCAATAATTGACAAATGCGACTGATCGCATTTAGCTACAGAGTACAGGAGAGCCTTGCAGGTCGTAACTTCATTCAATTCCGATCCGAATAAAAAATAATATAACATGGGTGGTGCTACAGTCTGTGGTAGACCTGCGCCTAGCTTCTAGGGCAACCATTCGTGTTGTGCGTTCTAGATCGAGTGGATGGCACCCACATTTTTATGCTGACTCCGAAGCGTGACGCTTTTTTCTAGACAGGAATACGCTTTGAGCATTGTAAACTACAAGAAAGAGGTACAGCCGTGAATTATGAAAGTTATTCGGGGATTGAACCTGGCATCCTCGGCGTAGGTGTCCCACAACGCAACAACAATGGTAAACGTTAATTTCATCCCGGTATCAGGATGTTCATCCGACCTTGGGACAACATCTGGCAATAGTTCCCTCCACCAATGGATTATCAATTTCATCACCGCACATCTGGCCAAACAATATTAGATGATCCGCATAATACCCTCCGAAGATCTCTCAACTGTGGTTCAAATGGCCAACTGTTCCGGGAGTATTAGTACACAAAGTACTCTGAGTGATTTTAAAAGCTGCATTTTGTTCTAAGATACGGCTAATGGCGTGAGGGAAACGAAGTGTGCTGCTGGGCCTTTGACAAGGCGATGCGTGACACGGGGACATTTAGTCAACAGAATTTTGAAACAAATTGATTTTTAATTTTCATCACATTTTTCGTCTGATTATGGCGAGCGAAACTAGTCTTCCTGCGAGCCATTAAGATCAAGCCCATTCGTGAACTTTTCCCTTCTTCTGAGGATGATCGCATTTAATCGGTCCAACTTTCATCGAACCATAACAAAAATTTCATTTTAGACTCATTAGAGTGCCCCTCTCCACGGAAATCTTTAGTAAAAGGCGAAAGATTTATTCGACACTGAAGAGAAGCCAGAGTGAGGATCACTGCGACCAAATTTAGTTCTTGCCCTCGATCCTGCCCAAAGATGCTGTGAAGTATAAAGAAGTTAAGTGCGGTTTGTGAAGTATGAATTGACTTTTTTCACTCTCCTCTGTCGATGTATTTGTTTGTCACATTTCCTTTTCGACAGATCTTCCAATTTCCTTAAATTTGAAAGCGAACATACATATGAGGCAGCCAGCCTCGTGAGAATCCGTGAATGATGTCAGTCATTTTTATTCTGGATGGCGCAGTTGGTTGAGTGACAGCCCACATACCTTAACCTAGGGTCTCCATGTTGCGAGCCAGAAAAAAGAGGACATTTTGGCTTTGACATGTCCTCTTTAAAAGAGATGCTCTGGAAACGCTACCTTAACCTATTCTGTCTGTGTTGTCTTAATGATAGCTGAACGCCAAAAGTGTGCTATCGCATCAGACACAAACGCCAAAAGTAAGGTTCAAAGTCGGAGAAATACCTAATTTATGCTTAAAATTATTTTCATTTTGGAGAAGGATTTATTTCCACATTTTTCTTGTATGGAAAATTGAGAGTTCGACTCGTTGTACGGTACTTGTTTTTTTTTAGTCTCATGAAACATTCTCACTCGTGTCGCCGTCAAATCAGCGTCACCGAAGCCTTTTGAGTGCTTCCTTTGCCAGATATCAGAGGATCATCATTTTAGAGTCATATTCAAAGTAAAGCGCTCCCATAACGTACCTGACCAAGCAAATACTGTATGGTATTCTGTCGGTCAGCTCTTGGTCTTGATTCTTTGCAAATTCGGTAAAACATATATATACATATAACGAGGAAGTTTCTTAATTTAAGATTCTTCTGGATTTTAAACTTCAACTCTACAATTGATTAGCCAAGGTTGTCAAGGATATTTTTCCATCATCGAGTTCGCAAAAGGATTGAGCCCGACGAACTATTCTGTCGACGTTGTGACCATCGCCAGTCAAGTTGTATCAAATGAAAAACAAGCAGTCGAACTGAAATCTGAATGGACACAGCCGTGTGGCCTCGTCATGAAATTACATACACAAAATCGTTGTCATTGTTGCGACAAATTTTTCCGCGAAACCGTGACTCTTTTGGGGACATTTCCAGATCTTTCAACGGCATTTCCCAGGTGCCGCCTGCTTCTGTCGGCTCAGGGAAGAGTTCAAACGAAATTTTCATGTTCACCCTCACCAGACTGTCGTTGTCCAGAATCTCAATCCTGCCACCAAAGTCATCAGAGGATATAACTTCTCCATGCAGTAACATGCTTGTACTTTATTTAAACGAAATGGACAATGTTTAATGGTCCAACTTTCGTCGGACCTTCACAAAAATTCATTTTAGACTCATTAGAGTGCCCCTCTCCACGGAAATCTTTAGTAAAAGGCGAAAGATTTATTCGACACTGAAGAGAAGCCAGAGTGAAGATTGCAGGTAAGCCAATAACTATTAAAAGGAAATTTTGCACAAACTGATTGTGAATTTTAAGGTAGAAAAATTGCCAACCCAAACATTATTTTCTAACTTCGGGTACAATCTACTCTTCGTGTCTAAACAAATGACGTTGCAATGATGCGTGGATGCGCATACATAAATACGAACAGTACATGAATGCACTTTTTCAAAAATGCACGAATGAATGCGGTAAATTGCATAAAATAAATTTTCGAAAATATTAAAAAAAAAAGTTGTCGTAATTGACAACTGTCACACTTTTTACTAAACCTAAATAAAGAGAAAAGTTCGTCAGCCAATAGACGGCCATCGTCGCCAATTAATATGAACGTGAACATCGGTTCATATTAATTGGCGACGAGAAAAAACTATATATGTAAGTGTGTACAAAAAAAATATTAATTTGGCTGTATATAGTTGTACAAGTAAATTAATTAGATGTGTCGATATGGCAACAAATCCAATAACTGTTCAAGTGAGGGCGGTATTAAATTTCAACTTATTTAATTAGAAAGTTACGACATGGGTCATGGGCTCGCTGGGTGAAACGCCTGGAGGCAGCAGTGGACCTTTACGCAAGGAAACGACGTCAACTTATTCTGCACTACATGAGAGCGGAAACCTATGATGTTTTATGGTAAAAGTTACTTCCAAAGACACCAGAAGAAGTCGAATACAAGGCAATCATTGATATTCTGGCAGCTTACTACGATCAAAATCTCATTAAATCTCAATGAGATTTTGGATACTTACAGATTTTATATGCGGAACCTAAAGAGTGACGATACATTCTCTAAATTTTTAATTGATCCTCGTAGATTATCGGTTGGCTGAAATTTTAGGTCATATTTGGATACATTGGGTCATATTAGCAGTGTTTTTTCATCTTCTTTCTCACCGCTGCAGCAGAAATCATCTTATGGCGCTCCGAGTCTTCTGGCCTGGTTAATAATGTGCTTCCTGTTTAACTTAAGACTCTTTTTATTTAGTGCAGGCCACATTGTTTTCGATGTCCACGCGTGATTCCATTTCCGCCCACCTATGATTGATGTCCTTCTGTCCCAATGACAAACTCGCCTTTCATTGCTAAATTATCGGCTCTTTTGTTGCCTGTATCACCCTTGTGCCCAGGAACCCAGCACAGGATAAGATTGCATCTATCTCCTTTAGAGATAGACGGCAGAGCTATACTACAATCTTCGAGTTGATTGAGGTTGTTTCTAGAGCCAGGTGTGGTTTATGGGATTCGTTATTAGTAGTAGTACATATGTATGTATGTGTGTTTTTCCTTGCCAGCTTTTCCATCAGTTTAGCCTTTGACTTTGCATACGCATGAAAGGATAGATGCGATGGAAGCCTAGGTTGGCCTTCTTAAGGGTCAGTTTCGAGTGAATGTTGAACTTCAACATTTCCGTGAAATTAACGCCAAGAGCGCATTTCCCTATGCATACAAATGGATGCTTGTCTGTGTCCTTTTTAAAATCGTAAACCAGAAATGAATGAGTAAAGAGATATTCAACTTCGGCCATTTTTGCCCCTAGTCCACACCGGAGAAAAATGTGACAGTAGTGGAATTCCCTTGCATTACACTCATACTTTTACAACGCTCGTCAATTCACCCCAATATGGCGGCCGAATTTTGTGGGATATTCGTGAATTTGCCCACGAACATGTACTTATTGTTCGGAGGGTGTTCAGAAGGTGACTCATATTTTTAAGAGAACATATTTTTGTAAAAGGTGCTTGCTTGAATAAAAATGTAATGCTACGCTCTCTTTACAGGAATCGTTTGCATCAATTTAATTCTTCAGAGTAAAATATAGCTGATTTATATGCGATGACTGGCAAAAGAAATTAGTTTTATATCTATCATTCATGAATTGTGAAAACTTCTGCAATTAAATTACATAATTTGTTAAGATCAATGGCTTTAACTGTACCTAACTCAAACTAATTTGCAATTAACTTTCATCTCTATTTCTGTAAAATAAGTAAAATAAGCAAAAAAGCTGTTTATTTTAATTGATTCAAGCAAATGTTTCAATAATATTGCCGGTACACATGTTTCGTGTGAATGCTTTTTTTCGATATTATGCATATGCAAAAATACATACATGAAGTCGTATATTCATTAATAATTAATGCATAAATAATTAATGTAAACAATGGCAAAATTATTTATTCCTATTACCTCAGACTGTAACTCGCAGAAAGCTACTTCATGAACATACGCTTTGTTCGTTTGCTTACCCCTCCTTACTGTGTTGAAAATTTGACACCCAAATTTGAAAAAAGTTCAAGTAACGAGCGAATTTTCAAATAAGAACTCTAATTCACCCCAATACTAAGGTTGGGGAAGGGTATCAGCTGTTCGCCAGCTGTTCACTAGAGCTCACACGTATTCACAGACAGGGGAGAAAAAGCGTATAAAAAACGCTGTCAGATGAAATCAAGGGGCAAGAGAAGAAGAAGTTGAATATCTCTTTACTCATTCATTTCTGTCGTAAACTATGCATTTGATCAAGTGATGATCTTTAGAAAAGTTGTTGCGCATGAGCCTACGAAAGTTTCTGTTCTGAGTTGCTACGACCAATTTTTGACATTGACATTTCAATTTCATATATTGCCGTGACAGTTCATGCTGATTTGAATTGCAAACAGCGAACAAATGATGACGTTTCGACAGTAAAATTACTCATTGCAACGCGCGCAGAGTACAGCTAGTTATCTATAAATGAGATTGAAAACAACGATCAGCAACTGGGTGCCTTCGGCGGTGGAGAAGAGTGATTCAACTTAAGGCTCAACTATAATGCGCATGAGCGAGCATGAGCTAGTGTCAAACGCGCATGAGTGAGGGAGCGAATACACCCAACCCTATGCGGCAACCAATAATGTCGTCCATGAAAGATTGAGAGCATTCGTTAAGCATGTGCAAAACACAAATGTTTCGTTAAGCATGAGCTAGTGCGAAATGAATCGCACCGCGCATGTGCGAATGTGACAGATAAAACACAGACAAGAAAACAAAATTGAAAAATGTGCAAATCAGCTGATATTCTGTTGGTATTCGTACATACATACATACACATATAATTGAACACGACATTTTTCGGCTGAATGAAACAAAAAATTGTCTGACATATGCGCGCAGATGCGAATTATGGGTAGACATGATTTTTTTTCAAACATGACGAAACATTTCGTTGAAATTTGACACTAGCTCATGCTCATTATAGTTGAGCCCTTAGAATCATATTTTACTCGTCTATACTTCACATCATCTTTGGACAGGATCGAGTGCAAGAACTGAATTTCTTCGCAGTGATCCTCACTCTGGCTTCTCTTCAGTGTCGAATAAATCTTTCGCCTTTTACTAAAGATTTTCGTGGAGAGGGGCGTGAGTCTAAAATGCAATTTTTGATAAGGTTCGACGAAAGTTGGGCCGATAAGCAATTTTACGTTCCCTTTAACATTCGCGAATTTGATTGTAAATTGATGACGCTCCGTCTCGTGACTAACTTTTTTGTAGCTTCGAATATCTAAACAAAATTATTTACGGAATGTGCATATTTTTTTAACTGTTGACTTTTCTTTTACGTGCGCGAACAGTACCTACCCAGGTATATACAGTATTTTGTCATGCCTTTTGTATTCAGTAGTTTGGTGGTGAAATATCATTCGGTTTTTTTATCGGGATCATTTGCTTCGATTTCAACTCGAATCTCTTTTCCGCCTCAGAACCCGTGTCATCAGTCAGCTCTACTTTCAGATTACTTTGGTGAGCACCACTATTTTTTTTTTTTTTTTTTTTCTTCGTTTTTGTTTTATTTTATAATTCATTTTTCTTACATGCTAGACAAAAATAACTAAAACTAGCTTAACTAACTTAACAATCGTTCTTACATATAACCTACTGACCCTATACGGGTACTCTAAGCTATTCTGAACTAAATTTAATTGTGCCTTTCGGCTTAGACTATGGTTTTTTTTTTTTATTTTATCTGAATGTACTTTCTGATTAGTTTGGCCAAGAAAACTGGTAAAAAACTTGGCATTATTTATCTATCTTAACCTATCTTAAACTTACTTAACCTAATATAAAAACTTATAAGCTAACTTAACTATGTCCGCAACAGTACGGCACGTGCACCAGGGCGTATGTTATGTATATGCCTAACATATAAAATTTATACGCCGTGGTGCACCTTTTTTTTCTCCTACGCTACCCTAAGATCTATGTAAGTTGGCCACTATGGTCAACTACCGCGTCATTTTGAAAATCCAGCGGCGGCGGGGGCTGGTTTTGGTGTAGCCACCAGTAAAATTGCCGTTCTTTGGCAGACTCTCTCCTGTCTCGAGCAGAGATCGCTCTACTGAACCGGAGGAGATCCTCGTGAATGCGAGCGACATCCCGTTCGTATTGGAGTCGCCTGTCCACTGTTCGGCGTACGACGTGGAAGATGACAGGACATCCTTGTGGATCCTGTATTAGGCCAATTGTGTCGAGATAGAGGAACGCTTCAGAAGGAATAAAGCCGGTGAGGCGCACTCTCTCATGTGAGCACCACTATTAGGGGTTCCCTATGCAGGCAAAACGTGTTCATCTGCAACAACGTCATCTAAATTGTTTGCGTTTTTTGCAAAAGCCTTGCAAAATATCGTTGCCGTTCAGATTCGATTTTCATGACTTCGGTTTGATTGGCATAATTTGTGGCTGGATAACTATGGAGTGCCTGAATTATTGTTCTGGTATTCGTGTATTTTTCTTTTCAAATACACTCAACACCTCAAAGTAAACAAATTTGCAAGCGAAGAATATTTGAAAGAAAAAAACAACCCGTATTCTAAGATGCAACTAATACAAAATATATGAAATTATTTTCTGTCTATTGCTGTTCATGTGAAGGTTAAATAAGCAAGACTGCCTTGATTTTCTGCAGGAATACAAAATTGTGTGGCAACCTTTTGATTATTTTCTGTTGATTGAAATGGCACTGGGACACTTTAATCAAAAGTAAATTGAATTGGCGGTGGCACCCTGGGAAAGATTTACACAACATTAATAAAACAAAAAATCGCCTTCCGAAAGAGTTGAACGCTCGCTAAGTTTCAATGAATATGTGTAAATGGTGCTTTATTTATTAACTTAATTATATAACGCGTTTATGTTTGTTTCTTCAATTTCTACTTAAGTGCAGTTCGTAATAAGGTGCATACACAAAAACGCAGTTTTTGGTATATTTCCGTTTGTGGCACCCATGTTAAGGCCATGGAGTTTTTTGGTGGCTTTGAAAAATATTTTGCCAGCAACGCTGTACATAAGACTGTCGCCTGTGGCAATCATTCATACATACATTGGTGCTCAAAAAGTGTCTCCAATCTCCAATCAATAATCAGAGTTAATCCAGCGTCATTCTGGTACCACTCGGATGTAGTCGAATCTGCTTGTAAATGAGGAGCGCTGCGTGTGAAAAGAAGGAAAGTCATTGTAAGGTAGACCCTGAAGGCGTAATTCAAATTGCGCAGTGACCATTGATGCTACGATAAAAGTCCGGCCTGCTCATTTCGATCAGGCTGTGTGATCGTCTCGGATTGAGAGGATGTCATTGTTGTTTCGTAGTGAGGAACAATGTGTCATCAGTTCGTCTACGTTTCAAGTATCAATAGATGTTTTGCAGTAGCGAGAGACATTGATGGAAAATCTCCACCCGGAAGGAGCACTGCACCAGTGCCCTTTTGATCGAGTTTGTCAGCTTCACAATTTTCTCTATATCCCGGCATCCATGTGAGGTCAATGATAAAATACTCGGCCATATTGTTAAGAGATAGGCTGCAGTTCTTCGAGTTAAAAGTGACTGCGTCCAGAGTCCTCCTGGCTGTCAGATCTTATGACGATTTCTCTCTTTTATGTCGCATTGTTCGTAAGCCAAAACAAAGACGTTTTGATGGTTATAGCTTCTGTCTGAAGGATACTGCGGTATTTAGAACCCTAGAGTAGAGACCCGCATTCGCTCATCTTCGAATAATTATTCACATCACACGATTATAACCGTTTTCCGGCGTTAGGTAGTCCGATTTCCAGTGGGATCTGTTGGTCTTTCCACAGAGAAGTATAGTTAGCAGTAGATCGGTTCCTCTAGGAATGGATCTACATCTGTCGAGGACGACCAGAGTGTCCACAAAAGATTTCCTTCCGCTCTACAGTGAAACCACTGTGCTGACCGCTGACTGTTTGTCGATTATCCCTATCGGGGAAAGATTGAGGAGTATGTTCAAAGCAGTGGATGGGGTTTTCCTTAACGCCTCACTCATACAAGTTATGCTTGCACAAAAAGAGCGTGTAGTTGATACCATTTTCAAGTCTGACTGCTTATACAAACTGCCAGCGGACCATACTAAGCTGTAGTAACCTTTTGCATTCGGTCTCATTTTTCTTCTTTATACTTCACAGCGTCTTTGAGCAGGGTGGAGGGCAAGAGCTGAACCTGTTCGCAGTGATCGTTACTCTGGCTTCTCTTCAGTGTCGAATAAATCTTTCGCCTTTTACTAAAGATTTCCGTGGAGAGGGGCACTCTAATGAGTCTAAAATGAATTTTTGTGAAGGTCTGGCGCAAGCTGGACCAATTAATTTTTTTCAATTTGAATTAGTCGAGATCGATGTTAGGAACATAATACATTCTCCAGTTGCGTCATGCCTATCGCATGGCCGCGGGACGTACAGATATTCTCGCTTTAGTGATTAAAACCAAACGCAAACCAATCCAATCTAATTGGATGTTGGTCTCTCGTCGACCAGCACTCTGTGTCCACAATCCCCATAAATGATTAATTCCTTGATTACTATTCACATTTTTCCCTCGACACCTACCCACAATCTCCCACAAAGGATTCCGCGAGAAATGATGAAAAAATGATGATCGATACAAACAGAAAGCCCCTGCAAACACCGCCTCTTTAATCGTTCCTTTGCACAGGCCTTTGAAGGCGCCCCACAGAGTCCACAGTGCCTGTCAAACAAACAAGCAGGAAAAAACCGCACGCAGTAAACTTCAAATAAAACCATCAAAACCCCCTCGCAATCGTTCACTTGCCCACAGGACGCAGGAAAACAAGAGGAAATGCACGTGCAGAAGGAAGAAAAAACAACAAAAAACACCTGTAGTTGCAATATCCTTCCGGCAGAACTATGCAATCACTCGCTTTGAGTCAAAGTTCGACCGAAGATCAAAAGCCACAATCATAAAATCCAAATCCGTGCACAAATCAAAAAGGATCCCACAATGGCATCGAGAGCAAACTTTACATGCTTAATGGCAGGATACCTCTGTTCATGTGTATCCTCCCCTTTCGGTGTGTTGTAGAAACGGGCAGAACCGCTTCCGTCGTCCGTCTCCTTGTCGGCTGTCGATGTTATAATGTCGAGAGGCAGTGAACCGTACGTCGAATTGAAATTGCACTCGAACTGGCTTGCAGGGGCACAACTGCTCCGTTATTTCACTTCAGTTTCACGTTCCCGTTCGAGGCAGGGGGTGGGGGTGGTGTGTGTACGTGTATGTGCGTTTATCCCTCATCCACTCGCCAGAAACAGCGAAAAGCTTTTTCCAACTATATGCACCATCAGAGGCCGACCGAAAGGTACTAGAGGAAAACTTTTAACGAGTTTTCTTTTGATCCTTTGCCACTTGTGGGCCCCGCTTCTGCATGCATGTGCATGTGCATGTGCGCGCGAGAGTGTGGCTGTTAAAAACGCCATTACTAAGCCGTTCAACTTTTCCCCAGTAATACCGGGTAATTGCAGAGAATCGAAAAAATGTGTTTTTTCCCCAAAAAAAAAAAAACGACGAAAAGTTTGCCAGTTTTTTTTTCTTGTTTTGTTATCCGCTTGTTCGCTCCTGCGGCCTTAGACAAGACGAGGTGTGTCCCTTGGTTCGTGTTTGATTTTCCACAAATCAGCTGGTAGCCACAGTTCCCCCGGAGAGTCACATCGGCGACCGGTGTGTTTGTCTTAACGACGTTTGTCTTCGCCTGCGCTTCTGTCGTGGCAAGAGGACATGCCAAGAAATTGACTGCCTGGCATCGAATGTCTCGAATGCTCTACCTCCCGAATGAACGTCAAGTTCCTTGAAATCTCCATCATTCGTGGGGGAGGGGGGGCACCGGAGCACTCAATGATGGATGAAAGTACTTCGCTTATTGCACGACTCAAGTGGCTCGTCGTCCCTTAGAACGCCGCCACTGTTTGCTGCTGAAACCATAGAAGGATGTGCGTGCGAGTGTGTGTGTATGACATTGATTTCATTTTTCTTTGCGGATGATGGAGGGCAGGTAATTGGAATATTGGGGAGTCGTCAAGTAACCCCGGCAACAGACCAATTACGATGAAATAAACTCAAAACCTGAGAGTTGTTGGGTTCTCCCATGGCAACCGGGTCCCAGTGTGTCCCTTCACTGGAAGCGGACCGAATTTCAGGACCGACGTCCCTAGCAACGCTCGCAATTGTAACCTGAAGTGTGGGTGTACATGTATCACAGAGTGCTCAGGACGATACTCGGGTTTTTAATCTGGTTGTTTGTCAGAATTGGACCCAGTCAAGGGGGGAGGGGCGACAAGAGGACACTGTGCTACATCGTTATTTAAAAGGACGAGGTTCATTTTACATGCATGCTATGCCTAGGGGATGTTCAGACTATTGATGCGAATACTTTGCCCCTGCAGCCCTTGTTCAGTTGGAAAGATGCGACGAGAGGCTCTTGCTCTACTGTTGAAAATATTCCTTAATGGGCGAACTCAAGGTCTTGCTGCAGCTGATTGAGTGGCCGCTGGATCGAAGCATCGAATATGAGGTTTCCCAGTTGTGGCAGTGCTCTTAAAGAGTAAAGGAGAAGAGAGGATTACTGATAGAGGCATGGTAGCTAGAAAGAATCGATGGCGCAGTCGATGTGAAGAAGTGAACGATGTTGCAGGTCTTAAAAGGCTAATGAGTGGATCCCTAAATCAATTCTGTATAACATCAAATTTCGAATGCTATATGAATGGATTATTTCAAAATTGAAGAGTAAATCGAAGAATGGGGCACAAAAAGAATTCACAAGCGAGCGACATTTGCAACGCTTCAAGCTCCACCGATGCATGACTTTCCCAGCACCACGATCAAGGCCAGAAAACAGCTTGTCAGATGTTTGGCAGTCAAAAGGATGAAATAATTCAGAGAAATCGGTCAGGAGCTCTAGGAGTACCAGGGTCTCCAACAAGAGTTGTTATTTGAAGTCATTCGAAATATCCAACATTTTATGAACACTTACGATGATTTTAATTGAGCTGAAAGTAGACATCCTGCGATTAGAAATAAGAAACAAAGGATCATACCAACTTGCTAAACACAAACTCAAAATAAGCAGATCCATGCGACAAATGCTCAAGACATTTACTGTTTTCATACAGATTCTCCACATTTTCATCGCACCGTGCGAGTGTATGTCGATCGATATGAAATATCCTCCTATCTTTTGTTTATCAAAAATCAACGCCATGATGACTGAGTGGTGACATTTAATGCACTACTGCAAAGTTTAAAGTAACACCTCTTTCTGAGTGAGCCTACACCTTCAGCTGACGAAATATTTTAGTTTCATTTTTGAGTGCGCCTAAAAGGCGACTCTGACTTTTTCTAGTTCTTCATTTTGCCAAATACATTCTTGCGTATCAAACTCGTCCTTTCCGAAAATTCATAATTGTTGGTATATAGGTGCGAGTTCCATGACAGTATTGTTGTAGCTTATTGATCGTGATTTCCATCAAGTCTGGACATTCGCGAGTGTTACGATATCGTTAGCGTAGTGTAGCGACAACAGCGAAATTTCTCCCACATTCGCTATGATATTAGATGTCAATTAAGCAACTTTGGGCTGATTTTTTAAGGGCTGATATTGAATGTGAAACACACCTAAACGTCAAGTTTTTTTCCGCATTTCATTTGACATTTCTCAATTTCAGACTAACTCAATTTGAACCATGGAAAGATACACAATCGAGCAACGCGTTAAAGTTATTCAGGCTTATTATGAAAATGGGCGTTCAAATCAATATGCATATCGTGCACTTCGTTATTTTTTCGGTCAATTTAATCGTCCAAATGTGCGTACAATCGGAAAAATCGTGCACAAATTTGAGC
The DNA here is from genome assembly GCA_907269125.1 of Eristalis pertinax. Taxonomy (NCBI): domain Eukaryota; kingdom Metazoa; phylum Arthropoda; class Insecta; order Diptera; family Syrphidae; genus Eristalis; species Eristalis pertinax. The sequence continues at coordinate 49,212,281 of OU026147.1, forward strand.
AAACCGGGTCTGTGGGGATGTGCAAACACTAGTGCATGCTCGTAGAGCTCGTGCTGCAGAAAATATTGCTGCTGTTAGCGATAGTGTGGCTGAAGAGCCGTCCACCTCAACTCGTCGTCGTGACCACCTATTGCACCTCTCCCGCTCGTCGCTGATGAACATTATGCATAAAGACTTGCATTTACACGCTAACAAGGAGCAATTGACTCAAGAACTAAAGCCTTTTGACCATTTCAAGCGTCGTCAATGGTCAGAATGGTGGCAAGAAATGGCAACAGTGGATGATCAATTTTCGAAGAAAATCATCTTCAGCGATGAGGCACATTTTCACCTCAGTGGATTCGTCAATAAGCAGAATTGCCGCATTTGGGCGAATGATAATCCAAGAGTGATTGTCGACAAACCAATGCACCCACAAAGAGTGACTGTTTGGTGCGGTTTATGGGCTGGCGGCATCATCGGGCCGTATTTTTTTCCAAAATGAGGCCAGTGAGGCAGTTACTGTGAATGGTGTTCGCTATCGTGAAATGATAACGAACTTTCTATGGCCCGAATTGGAAGCTATGAATGTGGACGATATGTGGCTTCAACAGGACGGTGCCACTTGCCACACAGCTAACGAAAAACTGGCTCTTTTGCGCGACAAATTCAATGGCCGTCTTATCTCACGTGGTGGCGATGTCAATTGGCCGCCAAGATCATGTGATTTGACACCGTTGGATTTTTTTCTTTGGGGTTATTTGAAAGAAAAGGTGTACGTCGATAAGCCAGCAACAATTCAAGAGCTAAATGATGAGATAATTCGGCACATTAACGGCATAGAACCTCAATTATGCTTCAGCGTTATCGAAAATTTGGACCATCGGATGGAGCTGTGCCGCCGAGGTCGCGGCGGCCATTTGGCCGATATTTTGTTCCATACATAATTGAACCATACCAATATTATCATAATAAAAAGAAATGACAATAATTTCCTAAATAATTTGTGTTTTATTCAAAATCAACATCGGCCCTTAAATGTAACCACCTTAGTAGCGAGTAGTTTTAGGTTTGTGTAACCATTCAAATAAAGAGGCTTCTCCTGCACAGGCAAATTTAATGAAAAAAACTTAAGTCCGAACATCCATGTAGATCTAAAGCTTTATACGAAGCTGAATACAAAAAGAAGCTCGATGTATGGTTACCACACGAGTTAACGCCAAAGTACTTCGTGAGCCGAATCATTGCTGAACGGCAACAGCATCGGCCCATTTTTGAAGGGGAGGAAAAGTGGATCACGATCACGACAACGTCAAGCGAACGGGCTCACACTTGACCAAGGTGGAGAAACAAGTCCATAAGCTTATTCTGAAAATTGGCACTTGGGATTCCTACTGAAGGCCGCTGGTCCAAATAAGCAAACTGGTCCTAGGAGTAAAGGAATTTGTGATATAAGCCTACCGGCAGGAGATCATGTTAATCAATTATGTATTCACTTGTTGGAATGGCGCAAAATCGAAGACTCTACTGAGTGGAGCAGTTTGCCATGTGGTCTAGAATTACGCGCCGTCGTAGACGTTGATTCTGTAGGCCCCTGCCTACACTCATGCTGCTGTACAGCTGTAAACAGTTCGTGGTTGGATTTTCTTCTCCAAATGTGAACAATGCCTCACGAATCACGCCAATGTCGTCTGCATATGCCAGCAGAGTGCAAATTCTTGAAAGATCATGTCTGTTGTGTATGTGAGTGAGCTCTGCACGATCGTCTGATGAATGATGCTGAAAAACTCACATGGTGCAGCGGGACTCCTTCGCACATCGTTATCCTGATGAGTTTGGCAATAATATCAAAGCTGGAATTGGCGGCACACATTCACCCGTTTCTATTTTCGTTTGTTTTTTTTCAGGATCTCCCGTGGTGAAAACATTTGATCAATGATGGACTTCCCCCGGCCATTTGTCCAGCAGATCACACCGATGTGGTATTGCATTTTGTCAAGTAGAGATTCCTTTCGAATTTCTTGCATGTCTTGTTCTCAAGTGTCATTGTAAAGGGTGTTTTTTTTTAGAGGTATAGAACTTTGAAATGGAATAAAGCAATGATGACTTTTTTAAATTGACATGAAATTTACTTTATTCGAAAGATAGTCTTCTGGCATTATAATTTAAAATTGAATTTTGGCATATGACCGCCATGGCTGGCTCGGACGCAGTCTAATTTGGAGGTCCAATTTTCAATGACTTTTTCCAACATTTGTGGTCGTATATAGGCAATAACGCGGCGAATGTTGTCCTTCAAGTGGTCAATCGTTTCGGACGTATCAGCGTAGACTAGCGACTTCACATATCCCCAAAGAAAATAGTCCAGCGGCGTTAAATCGCACGATCTTGGAAGCCAATTCACGGGCCCGTAAGGTGAAACTATGCGGTTGTCAAACGTTTCCTTCTAAAGGGTAATTTTTTAAAAGCTATAGGAATGTTTTTCAAAAAGAAAACACAAAATTCAGAAAAATGCATGAAATCTTTATTTGAATCGATAGTACGGTCCATATAATTTAATGTTTGAAGATTATTTCATGCAAATGTTGACCTTGACTGCGCCTCAAATGGTTCATCCGCTTAGTCCAATTTTGGCATACTCTTTCCAACATTCCGGCCGGTATCTCACGAATAAATATTTCAATGTTGCCTTCCAATGCGTCAATTGAAGCGGGATTGTCTGTATAGACATGAGCTTTAACATAGCCCCACACAAAATAGTCTAAAGGCGTTAAATCGCACGATCTAGACGGCAAATTGACCGGTCCCGAACGTGAAATAAAATGTTCACCGAACTCGCCCCTCAATAAGTCCATTGTTGCGCGTGCTGTGTGGCATGTGGCACCGTCTTGTTGAAACCACCAAAAAAAAGTTGGATATCATCTCACGGTAGCGCTCACCATTCACAGTTACGTTACGATTCGCATCATCTTTGACGAAGTACGGTCCAATGATGCCACCAGCCCATAAACCGCACCAAACTGTTACCTTTTCTGGATGCATTGGTAGCTCTTGCAATGCTTCTGACTGAAATTCACTCCAAAATCGACAATTCTGTTTATTTACGTACCCATTGAGCCAAAAATGAGCTTCGTCAAAATGGAAGAAGCGCGCGATGAACTTTCTTAACAGAGCACGCATTTTGATAATAAAATTCAATAATTTGCAAGCGTTGTTAGTTTGTAAGACGATTCATGGTTAAATTATAGACCAAACTGAAGATGTATGACAATGAAACAAAACACGAAACGTGCGTCAGCTGTTTAAACCAGTGTGGCCAAAAAGATAATAGCTAACAAATCACCCTTTATAAATCAATTGTGGCATGTTGTGCCGTCTTGTTGCAACCACAGCTCCTGTACATCATAGTTGTTCAATTGATGAACGAAAAAGTCAGTAATCATGCCTCTATAGCGGACTGTAACGTTCTGGCCAGCATCGTTTTTAAATAAGTACGGACTATACGTCTAAAAAAACGCCCGTTGATTCGATATGACGTGGTCTAGCTTCTGCTAAAAGCCAGCTCTTTGGGGCTTGATTGTGGCCATATTCCCTCCGAAAGATTCCTTTGTTTGGACATGACAGAAATAACCCCAGGCTCTCCATGTGAGTCCTATTATTTTCCACATCGTACGCCGTGGAATAGAAAGTCATCTCACAGACAGTCGGGTCTCCCCCGGTTCAACATCTCTGCTTGTGATAGGAAAGAGTATGCCAAGGAATGGAATTTTTACTCGTGATTGCACTAAGAACAGTAAACGCTGGGTCATCAATAAGAGACATGGGAGAGTTCACCTTTTTAACCGACTTAGTTTGGTTCAATGTACTTTTAGTCAACGGCTCAAGATTGCATTCATTAGACCCACTGTGTCACAAATGGGAAACTTACTAACTCACTGAAATCTGTGAACAGGCATTCTTAGTTCAGAATGAGGATAGAATCGGAACTTCTGACGCAACTGAGAGAACCTGAGCACTGCAAGGATGTCCGCAGCAGAAAGAGCGACTAATGCGAATACTCCAACATGCGGCTGCTGAACTGAAACTGAACGAAACTCCACGAAACCCAAATTCCATTCCACGAGCTCCCATCGTGCGACCACAAGTCCAAGTCAATTCTCCTGCAGTCGCAGCAATCCTTTTTCCACGCCTGGACGGAACTTGTAATCAATTCCTGCGGCCATTGTGGGTGTGTATGTCACCCGACAGTCCACCTCCCACCCCCCATTCCGATTGGCTGCAATTAACCCGCATTGACAAGTTGTGCTCGCCTCTTTCGGGCGTACTCCGCTCAAGACCTGTTCGTTGTGATTAGACTTTCCAAGTGATTTCCCGTGTAAATCAACGAAAGGCGATGTGGAACGGAATGCCTGTCTGCTTCATCAGACAGACACCTCTCTAATAAGCGGTTGGGATCCAATTACTTGCTGATTGCTTCCTGTCTAGCTTAATGCTGTTACGAGAGCACATTCACGGGCCAAGACGGACCACGGTGACACACGAGAAGCGATCAATATGCAATCGGTGGGTAGTTCGACTTCGAGTGGAAACGGTGTGCGGTGTGGCGTTGCTCTTTAAGGTTTGAGGGGGATTACATGGGGTTTTGAATTGAAATCTCTTCTTTTAAGCATTTGCCACGGATGCAGACGGTCCTGTTCCCAACATTCAGTCTCTCACCTCGCCGATGGAAAAACGAATGCTCTTATCGAACTTTCGCAGCCTCCCGGCAATTTTCATGAACAAACCGCCCCTCTCCCCCCCCCCCCCCCCCCACTTGTCACCAACAGAGGCCCCATCGCAATCCGCCGACAACTCACTTGACATTGAAATTCCCCACCGGCGGCGCTTTAAATCAATACGAGGCACTTTACAAGCCCAGTGGACCGAACAATGTTATCGTTGCTTAAGCTCCGTTAGCGTTGAGCCCACCCCCATGCGGCCGCCGCCGCAAGTCGCCCTCACTCAGCCCCGCGGTCATAATTTAAATTTTATTATTTCCTGTTTGGCCCGTGTCGTCGATGCGAAGTAATCTCTTCCAGTCGACGGGGCATCCACTCAGCACTCAGGATTCAGTTGCTCCACAAAAAACACATCGCCCGCTGCCGTAACCCTTAACCTGTTGGCCATAAAGCATCCGCACGCACCCACAATCAGCCGCAAAATCCAAAAACTTGTTATGCCCATTACCAGCGTAAATCTCTCGGTCCACCCGTCGTCGCGTCGTGAGGGTGGAATGCGTATATCAGACCGGCCCTCGCACACAAAGTCCGGCATTCAGTGCAACGCAGCAACCGGAGCTATGGTGAGCCCCCACCGCGAGTGTCTCTGAATGTCTGCGACGTAACGAATATTTTTCCTGGTCCACGACGAGGGTGGAACTTGAGCTAGAATTTCGTTGCGATGATGCATTCCTGGCGAGGGTCGGATTTATGGGGAAGGGCACATACTTTGTCGCGCCGCTGCTGGGTCCGGGGAATATTTGATTTTATTTTCGATGGAAAAACTCTACGACTTGATACTCCCCCAGGCCACTCGTACTCCGGGATCCAAGGTCTACCCTTGTGGGGTTCAGGCGTGGAGTGCGGTTGTCGCATTTGTTTGCTCGTTTCCTCACAGATCATTAATTTGGCGGAGTTACGCAGACGTTGGGATTTAATTGAAATTCCCGAACGGTCTTTGAAGCTGAAGCTGGCGTTTGTTTTTTTTTTGCTGAAATCTTTAAAGAGCCGCCGTTGTTTATACTTGCGATTGTGAAATCCACCGACAAACAAATAAACTTTTGGATCTTGAGCAACATTCCCGGTCTTGACCATATACGGCCAAAACGGCAGCGATGCGAACATGCAACAAGAAGCACTTCTTTCGCAAGACGCAAGACATCTAATGTGGGAGGACACGGAGGTTGACGCGCAGGGTAGATCTATCGCCAAATGGCTGCATGATAATCCCGACAGGCATTCATTGGTTGCGATCTCACAGCCAAAGCATTCCCGCGAACACCATCAACAATCGATTTTTTTATAGCAACCTCCAACCTGGTGAATGTCCTCCCAGAAATAAGGAACTACTTCTGCAAAACATTAGGCAGTGATTCTGACCATGACGCTGTCCAACTAATAATCAATCTTCAACAGCGAATTTTCACCAACAGCCGACCAGAAGGAGTTTTCATCAATTTTCATCAGCTGGACACAGGCAAACTACACGAAGATGTACTTGGGAACATCAAAATACCATCAACAACAAGGAACCTCACCAACACGAAGATTGATGATGCAATTGGAGGACTGGAGCAGTCAATCAACGGTGCCTTGGACCAACAAGAAAGGCCAAGAACGAGCAAAGACAGGTATAGTCACTTACCAGTTCACATCCAAAACCTTTATCTCCACAGTTAAGGAAAATACTACAGCGGATATACCGCAGGAACTGGAACACTCAATGCAGAGACTTCCAAACTGTTCTCAGCGAATTGAACTGCACTAAAATAATGTTTCCGAATGCAGTACACCACCACAATAAGACCCAGTTGGAAAACAAGCTTCGCCAAATAAGGCCAGGACCTGACACGTTCCGACAAACACACCAGATCATCGGTGTATTAAAAGGGTTTACCAGAAACTCTAACCACAAGTGAAGGAGACGCAAGCACTCCAGCCCAGAAAGCTGAAGCTCTCGCAAGATCTTTCGAAGGCAACTTCCAATCATCGCCATCCGATGATCCAGTATTTGTCACAGAAGTCAATAGCTACGTTTGCACCGTTGGAAATCCATCCCCACCAATCTTTATCTGCAATGAGGAAAATCCAGTCGATGAAACGATGAATCATTCAACGCTGCATAACAAGGAAAGCGGCCGGAGCCGACAAAATATGGAACTTTGTCCTGAAACGAATGCCACAAGCGGTGATGATACTTCTCACCATAATTATGAATAATTGCATCAACAATTGCTACTTTCCAAGTAAGTGGAAAGTTGCAAAAATCGTTGCAATACCCAAAAAGGGAAACACTACTAGTGTTTCGGGATACAGGCCTATATCGCTCTTGAGCAATATAAGCAAGATCCTGGAGTACTTGATAGCGATGGTCCACCGACCTGAACATCATCCCGGATATGCAGTACGGATTCCGGGAAAAACATCCGACGCAGCATCCCTTAATGAACTTTCAACATGACGTCGTAGCTGGCCTGAACAACCACCAAGTCACAGTGGCCTGCTTTCTGGACGTGGAAAAAGCATTCGACCCGGTCTGGATAGAGGGACTCGTCTACAAGATAAATCTGATGGGATTTCCCTCGAACCTAATCAAAATGATCTATAGCTTTCTTCACTTTAGAAAGTCTTACGTAGAAGGCAGCCAGTCAACGGAGCGGAACATCAAAGCAGGAGTTGCCCAAGGATCAAAGCTGGGACCAAAGCTGCACAACATCTACACGGCAGGATAACCACCTCTAGCCGACACAGTTAGATGTTGTCTATTCGCGGATGACTCACTGACATACGCCACTTCAATGTCACCGCAAATCGCAGCGCGAAGGGTCGACAAACCAAGAAAGAGAGAAGTTTAACTACTACTCCAAATGGGGTATCCGAATAAATGCGGAGAAATCGATACTCATGTGCTTCAGAAGACCATCCGGAGGTAGATGCAGATCAGTAACGGAATGCCGGAGCATTAAAATCTTGCTTCCGAATGGCGCGACAATAATACCAGTAGACAAGGTGAAGTATCTCGGCGTCAATTTCACCGAGAAACTGAAATTCAACAACTACTCGAAGCTGACTCTTAAGAAGGCCAGTTTTAGATTCCATCGCATCTACCCGCTTATGCGAAAACAAAACGGACTAAGCCAGAAGACGAAGTTGCTACTCTACAAGCAACTCATTCGGCCGATCATGGCGTATGGGTTTCCACTCCAAGACCAACATGGAAGCACTCCGAATATGCACCGGTCTCTCCTATGACAGAGACCGCCAGAAGTACCCCAACAACAGGAGACTTTACGAAGACGCTCGCTTCATCCCCTTACAACAATACTTGATGACACTGTTCCAGAGGCAATTACACGACATCGGCAATCACCCAAACATGGCTATCAGGGACCTGAGAGCATCGACTCCCGGACAACAATTCCTCAACGCATTGAATCTGCTAAATGAGCAGACATTCCCAAGGACATCAAGCAACGGACTGTATCACTTCTACCAAAGTAGTGATAGCAGTCAACATCACGGCTAAATAGGCCGCCACACTACCAACCCCATCCCAAGAGGACCAACAAAGACACACGAAACTGAAAATTGAATTGAAATTAATCGCAACCTTAGTTTGAGGCTCAGTGCCTCTCGCGTTTGTCGAAAAAAAAAGAAAGCTGAGACTGAGCACAGCTTTCCGAACCCAAGCTGAAGTTGTCTCGCACTTGTTGTCTGGTACATGAGCCTCAAGAATGCTCCAGTTTATCCTCTTTGAGAGGACAAGCAAAATGGCTGTAAAGTGCATTTGGGTCTATCTGACGCTAAAGACGCAAGATGTATTCAGTCTACAGGAGTCGATGCGATGTCATGCCGCTCCTTTGCATAGTCAGTGAAGTTCCGAAGGTCTGTAGATCAAGCCGCGATCAACAGACCAGCTTCTCCCAGTCGCGGACAATGCTTAGAGAGTCATGTCATGTAAAACTTCTCAAAAAGTTAGTCGTTTGGACTCGAGATAAAACTGTCGATCCTGTAGGAGTGAATAGCACGAGTAGTTACTGTAAAAGCTTAGCCCAAGTCGTCTTAGGATCGTAGTGTCACCAGCACTGGTCTACAGAAGTCGTAGATAGGTCTAATAGGGCCACTGTGGCAGTTGAAAGATGAACAAGGAAATAGCTAAAAATTCCTTATGTTAGTCCAGGAGAATATTTGAGGTGTCCATGTCGGGAAATGCGCTCAAGTGTATCTGATTCGATTAATAGACGTAAGGATACATCGCCACAGGTGCACAGAAGTCGTAGGCAGGTCTAATACGGCCGCTGTGGCAGTCGGATAGTTGCACCATGCGACTGGGCGAGCAGGCCAGAAGTGACATAACCCAACTTACAACCCCACCCACAAAGAAGCACATCCTTCCAGGCAAGATCGTAACTCCCTTGATAAGACCTTTAAACTGCATTCGAGTACAAACTCTTAAGTCATGCCATTCGACCACGTGACCAGCAGAAAGTACCCACCTTTCACCGGAATCAAGCGCACACCATGCCGTGCACCCGCCTGATCGATAAGCGCTTCGATAACGTGTCGAGAGCACTGTCCTCCGGCCAAAGCCAAAGGACACTTTCAATGTAAATTAAATTTGCATTGACATCTGGGTTAGCAGCGTAATACGTCGTAACAGCTCTCAATCAGCTAACGCGCACTTCACGGGAACGTGATATGGACACAATGGAAGCACTCCAGTTGCCTCGATTGCTTTCTTCCTCCTCGTCCGCTTCGGCGGACAGCGCTTACACCTCCAGGGCAATGTTCTTTCATTCCCGGCAAGTGACACAGTAATTCGAACAACGTGCCTCCACCTAGTCCCGAGGACTTTAGGCACCACAATGGCAAAATGTAAACGCCAGCGCTCTCTCTCTCAATGTAAACTGGGTCGGTGGCCGTTCGTTGTTGGCTGTTGTTGGCTGCTTCGAGGACGACGAACGGAAGGACGCTAGTAAGGAAGCGATAAAAGGACTTGCATTAAATTCTCTTAGGATTCAATTGGAAATGTCCTCTGGCGTCCCATCGACAGCCGAAGGCTGTGAATAGTTTTGATGGTGTTTCATCACAGATTCCATCTCATCTCCGCCTCTCTTGCAAGTGTATTCGTCTCAGCAGCCGCTGGCAGGCTGGCAGAAGGGCAAATTCAATTCAAGGATCAACTTTAATTCTCGCAGTCCCCGCGTTGCCATCGCGTCCAGCGAAATAATTGGGAGTCTTGAGTGGGTTCCCATTTAGATCTTTATCTCAAGTAATTAATTTTTTCCTTATCCACTCGAAGCGGGTCCTTCGTCTCAGGATTGCAGGGATTTCATAATCAAAAAATTTTCAGCAAAACAGAAACTTTTTCAAAATCATCCCTCGATGGTGGGAGTCGATGGTAGGCCGTCCCACCGAACCATCCCCACCGGCGCGGCGGTATGCAAGACGTCTGGACGTAGTTAAGGATAAGCGGACGAAACTTTGGCACTCGAAGCCGCAGTTCATAATCTGAGGCATCAGTAGAAATTCAATTCGCCAGGCAATGGATGGAGTGCAGGGGGCCTACCCTCGTTCGTTTGACATCGTAATAGTCGTCCGCAACCGAGAATCGTAAACAAAAACGCTTTGGTCCTTTGAATTTTTTATCACGGCCGTCGCGAGGGTTGGCTGCGGCAGTGACAGGGCGGGATTCAAATGCACGGCGCGTGAAATATTCTCGAAAGATAATTGAGTTTCCATTTGCGCGAGGAGTCTGTCTGGGCCCACGGGGGGGTGGCCCGAGTTATGGGGGAAATTATAAAATTTCAAATTGGTCATGCTCGCCGACTGGATGGATGGGTGTGTTTGCGAGAGAGATGCTATCTGGGAAAGTTTTGTCATGAAAACAAATCATCACGTGCGAAGTTGGGTCCGGAGGGCAAGCAGAGACGGAGATAAACTGCTGAAAAGGATGCTTGGTGTCCTGGACGGATGGCATTGAGTTTTGGACAATAATGGTTTTGGGTGGGTTGTGCAGAGTGATCTTTTATCAGTTTTGTTGCGTGGAGTTGTTGAGCAAGTTTGCAGAGACCGCTGGTGTGAGATGAACTAAAGGACTGAAGCGAGAGTGTGGTGGAGTGCATGGTACCGGAAACCAATCGAAGTCGGCGTCAGCGTATGCCGTTTGGGAAATCGATGTATTGCTATCCTTAAGCAATCCGTGGGATCCACTTACAAAAAAATTGTGAAAAATACAGGATGGGCCATCTAGTGGTTTTTTTCTTCAATCATAGGTTGTTTTGACACTGACAACTGTTTCCCGCTCGAAATCTTGACAGACAGTCAGTATCATACCTCCGCAGAACGAAATGAGTCGCTTTACGCTTGAACAACTTCGGGAAATATTGAAAACTTATTTATTTCCAAAGTGAGTGGTGTGTAGACCAAAAAGAAGAAGTTTTGGCCGAAATGAAGCACCCACCAAGACTGCTGTACGCAAGTTTGTGCAAAAAGTTCGTGAGACTGGTATGCTAGTAGACAACACTTATGGTTCCCGTCATCCTTCTGTGTGCAGAGAATGTGGCTGCTGTGGGCTTCTACGAAAATGAGGCAACATCTCGGCCAACGGTGGTCGTTACAGAGCCATGTTAATCGACTTTTTTGACAGACTGAAATTGCAGACATGGACTTGGACGACCTCTGGTTAATGGAGGATGGCGCTCCATGCCACACAGCCTATGCCACAATCGATCTTTTGCGCACCAACTTCCCAAATCGAGTTATCAGCCGTCTTGGCGATGTCAATTGGCCGCCTCAAAGTTGCGATTTGACCCTTTTGGCCTTTTTTTTTTTTGTGGGGAACCGTGAAGGACCGATGTTATTCCAACAATCCGGCAACGATTCAAGCACTTAAGGCCAACATCATACAAGCAATCCGTGAGCTGCAGCCCGAAACCATTAACAAGCTCTCGGAAAATTGGGGTGACAGAATGCGCTACTGCGACGCCAGCCGAGACAGCCACTTGAACGACGTTGTATTGCATAATTAATGGGAATGCTTGTTCTTACTAATAAAGCGATAATACGTTAAAAAAAATAATTTCGTTTATTTTATTGCATTTTCAAAAAGAAACTTGTATTTGGCCTGCCTTGTATATTTATTGAGGCCATTGCTTAGAGAACGTTGTTTAGAGATGAAGGAGAAAATTGAGACGTAGTTCATGACTTAAAGGCTGCGTAGTCAGGCAAAGCTGTTGATTGCTCTCAACTTGGCGAGATACCAGCAACGATCCCCGAAATTGCACAGGTCAAGTTGGCATACAGCCTCCTCGTGGCGCCCTCTGGATATCATTTACAGCAACCGCTTAGAGGTGAACCAATTTATGCAGCGGCCCCTTGTCCAGGGGTTTAAACCAGGACCCGGTCCTCCTGGCTCGGGGGTTTCGCGTGGGGGCAACTCCCCCTTGTGTAAAAAAAACGAATAGTTTCGAAACGGCAATAAGCCTCGGATACGGATGACCCTACTGCTGACGACCATGGACAACGAAACAAGGACAACGATTTTCGATTCTGCACGTGGAATGTGAGGTCCCTTAACAGACCACTTGCAGCCGATGAACCGCCATTCAGAAGGTGCGATGGGATGGGTCGGGCAAAAACAGGATGAAAAATTGTGACATCTATTACGGCGATTGCTACAAAGAGCGAAGGCAGCGGTTGTTTGGATGTGGGTTTGTTGTTCGAGGCATAAGCGAGCGCCTCATAACAATCCGCATCAAGGCTGCATTCGGTAATATCAGCCTAATCTGCACTCACGCCCCAACGGAGGATAAAGACGACGATAGCAAGGAAGACTTTTATGATCTCCTAGAAAGGACATACGATCAATGCCCCAACTACGACACCAAGATCGTTCTAGGAGATTTCAACGCAAAGCTGGGTAAGGAAGACGTCTTTGCTAGAGTCATCGGAAAGCACAGCCTACATGACAACACGTCCGAGAACGGATTCAGGCTGTTGGACTTCGTGACGGGGAGGAACTTCTCTGTAGTCAGCACACGTTTCCTCCATCTGAACATTCACAAAGGGACCTCGGGGTCCCCTGATCAATCAACCGTCAACCAGATTGATCACATTGCGGTCGACGTCAGACACTCCTCCAGTATTCTCGATGTCCGAACATTCCGAGGAGCCAACATCGACTCGGACTCGGAATATCGATACGACAACGGAGTAGAGCAAGACCAAAGCAGTTTGACGTTGGAAAGCTACAATCGCAATCGACCGCTAGGGACTGGCGATGGAGTCCCTCTAAAGCTTTCAGAGAGTCCAACCCTGCCAGGCGAAACAATCGACGAACAATGGAACTATTGTCAAAACGCAAACAGAGAAGCTGCGTCTGATGTGTTAGGTTTTAAAAAACCACCAAAAAAAAAAAACACTGGAAAGGTGTCACGGCAGAAATGATATCCGAAAGTTCTACCAACGGGTGAAACAACTATCGAACTTCGGATAGAAGTCTATCGCGACGAAGAGCGGCAACTATTTTATCAGTGCGGTTTCAGGGCGGAAAGTCCACCATCGACCAAATCTTCACACTACGGCAGATCCTGGTAAAAAAACCCAGGAGATGCAGATAGACACACACTACACATTCGTCGATTTCAAGGCCGCATATGACAGCGTGCATAGAGAAGAGCTATACAACGCCATGTCAGTTTTGACATTCCTCCCGCCAAACTCGTCAAGTTGTGCAGGATGACGATGGAGAACTCTCGCTGCTCTGCTGCTCAAGGTCGGCAATTAACTCACCGAGACCTTCAATGTCAAAAAAGGTTTTAGGCAAGGCGACGCGCTGTCATGTGATTATTTTAACATCATAATTGAGAAGGTCACTCGCCAACACATCTTCCAAAATTCCGCACAATTGCTAGCATACGTGGAGGACATTGACGCGACTGGTCGAACACAGCGAGCCGTCAATGAAGCGTTTGCTGGTATAGAAACGGAAGCGGCGAAAATGGGTTTAGCAGTGAACGAGGACAAAACGAAGTACATGCTGTCATCGAGAAAGGACGCACAACATCGACGAATCGGCCAGAACGTCACCGTAGGCAGCTTTAACTTCGAGGTAGTTAAGGACTTCGTATACCTCGGCTCCCAAGTAAACAGTACGAACAACATCAGCACCGAGATTAAACGCAGAATAACTCTTGCCAATCGCTGTTTCTTTGCGCTCAAGAGGCAATTCAGTAGTAGAGCCCTCTCTTGAAGGACCAAGCTTTCATTACATAAGCCCTTGATTATCCTTGTCATGCTCTATGGTGCGCAAGCCTGGACAACCTGAAGAGCAGACGAGGCCCTTGGTCTTTTAAATTTTTTGTCCTGTTTGGAGAAGAAGATTCAACCATGAACTGTACGGGCTGTATAGCAACATGAACTAATACAGGCGTCTACGGATTCAACGCCTGAGATCTTCGACTCCGAAGCAGTGGGTCAACGCAATAGAGGACGCATACGGAACCGTGAACATGTGAAGGAGGACCTCAACCAACTTGGTGTGCGAAATTGGAGGCAGCTGGTTAAACATTATGCCAGCTGGAGAAGCTTGTTGACTGAAGCCCAGGTCCAGCCCGGACTGTAGCGTCACTAGAAGAAGAAGTCACAAACATCCGTGTACATGTGTTAATTTTGTTGGCTCAATTGGTCGATGTTCAATCACCGACTGAATCATCTTAGGTTTCCTCTTAATTAAGAAAAATCGGTACGTTTAGAGCAAACTTCTTGAAGGAGTGTTGCTGCAGCTTTTCCGGTTGCTTCTACAGGGCGACTGCCCATCCGCCTGTCCATCCCTGACGTCCCCTCACAAAATTCAATAATTTAGTGGTCCACCCCAAGCCGAAAATATTTATAAAACGTACCCAACCTCGCCCTCAAAGCGAACCATAACACCGACCATTGAGACAGGTACAAAGTGCTCTTGTCTGCCATTCAATGGCACTCGACCCCACTCACCTCACCACTCCGCCAACTATTCATCGGGTCAACTCAAAGCCGTGCTTTTCACATCAGATTCCATTAATTCACGTCCAGACGGTTTAATTAAATCAATTCCCCAATAGAAAGCCACTTATCCGCGTTCCATTCGCAAAAACAAAGCGAACCAAACAAAAAAAAAAATATTGAATAAATCCTTTGCCGTTTTTTGTTTCAATGCACATCCTTCCGCGTTTTTCCGCTTTAACCAAAAAAAAAGAGAATGTGTGTAAAAATAATTATTTATCTGAGCGCGTGTGGAAAAAATCGAATTAAACACATTCATGGGGTTTTTTTTTGCCGCTTTTTTTTTAGATTTTCCCATCCGACCGACGTGGGCCGTCATTATCACGGCGTCATCGCGTGGAATTATAATAATTTTTCATTTATGAACACGGACGCAATTACGAGTATTTCACCTCAGAACTGGCGGCTGTTCACGCGGAAAGGAATCCGTCGAGTTGTTGGGGTGGAGCGGGGATGCACGAGATGCCATCATCGTGGATGCTTGCCGTGCGCGCGGGTGGCATGATTAACATTACGTAAATCAGATTTTAAAGAGATTTATCGAATGCGACTGAAGGGAATGAGGCTTATTGAAATTCCTGACAGATAATCATCGTTCCGATGATTTATGGGGTGTGTGTGTGCGTGGGTGTCGCGGTGAGGCGCGTGAGTTTTATCGTTTAATTGGATTGCAAATGAAGTTGAAGTGACATCGAGGTTTGTTGAGTTTATTGCACTTTGATGGCTGTGTTGTGCTTGTGTTTCTCGTTCAATTCGGTCAAGTGGTGGGGACGGGGTGACGTGTCGTTGGATGCTGTCAAGTTGGTGCGCGGCAAGGGAGTTAATCGATACCAGAAAGAAGTGTTATGCCTGAACAGAGGACTGGCCTGACAAGGAAGACATTTCCAATTAACCGGGGATGCTTGGGCTTCCAAGAAAAACAGGAGAAGACCCACGATCCCAAGACTCAGATCGACCGCGGGCGATGATTGTAAAGCAGGACTGGTAGGCATCCTCTGATCCTTTACAACAGGCGTGTCAAAATCGCGGCCCTCTGTAACACTTTTTCACAACTATACTGTTTTTATTAAAATATTTTTGTTTACAATTTTTTAAATTATTTAACAAAAAATATCAAAATAAGAAATAAGTAAGGTTTCAAATCAAACAATTAATTTCTTGATTCTGAGTTGTGTGAAATAACATAGCCATGAATAATCATCATCTTCTGACCCGCATGATCCACTACAGGGGTCGCGGGGTAATGCACGCGAGATAGATCTAGATGCCACTCGATCCTCCGCCTTCAACTCCAACTGATCAGAAGTTATGCCCAAGCGGCAACAAGGCGAGTTTTTAGACTTGGTCCAACCACCTCGTCCTGGGCCTTCCAAGCGGTCGCCTACCTGATGGAATCGCATTCAAGGCACGCCTCGGAAGTCGTGACATTCCTGCCACGTGACGAAACCATCGAATCATAGCCCCTTCCGTTCATAGCGTACTGCCGTGTTTTTTATCCTGTCAATCCTACACGAAAGCTCAGCATTTCTCCTTCCATTACTCATGAAAAAAAGCCCGAGATCCTTAAACGTCTCCACCTGCTTCAAAGGGACTCCACTAACATTTAGAGTGCATTAAACAGGCGTTCTGGAAATGAGCACAACCTCTGATTTGTCCACGCTGAGCTGCAACATCCAGTTCATGTATAAAGAGTGGTTAAATTTTTCTGCATTTTATTTAACATTTCTCAATTTCAGACTAACTCAATTTGAACCATGGATAGATACACAATCGAGCAACGCGTTACAGTTATTCAGGCTTATTATGAAAATGGGCGTTCAAATCAAAATGCATATCGTGCACTTCGTGATTCTTTCGGTCAATTTAATCGTCCAAATGTGCGTACAATCGGAAAAATCGTGCAAAAATTTGAGCAAACCGGGTCTGTAGGAGATGTGAAAACACCAGAGCATGCTCGTACAGCTCGTACTGCTGTTCGCGATAGTGTGGCTGAAGAGCCGTCCACCTCAACTCGTCGTCGTGCCCAACAATTGCACATCTCACGCTCGTCGTTGATGAACATTATGCATAAAGAGTTGCATTTACATGCTTACAAGGTGCAATTGACTCAAGAACTAAAGCCTCTTGACCATTTCAAGCGTCGTCAATGGTCAGAATGGTGGCAAGAAATGGCAACAGTGGATGATCAATTTTCGAAGAAAATCATCTTCAGTGATGAGGCACATTTTCACGTCAGTGGATTCGTCAATAAGCAGAATTGCCGCATTTGGGCGAGTGATTGTCGACAAACCAATGCACCCACAAAGAGTGACTGTTTGGTGCGGTTTATGGGCTGGCGGCATCATCGGGCCGTATTTTTTTCCAAAATGAGGCCGGTCAGGCAGGTACTGTGAACGGTGTTCGCTATCGTGAAATGATAACGAACTTTTTATGGCCCGAATTGGAAGATATGAATATGGACGATATGTAGTTTCAACAGGACGGTGCCACTTGCCACACAGCTAACGAAACAATGGCTCTTTTGCGCGACAAATTCAATGGCCGTGTTATCTCACGTGGTGGCGATGTCAATTGGCCGCCAAGATCATGTGATTTGGGGTTATTTGAAAGAAAAGGTGTACTTCGATAAGCCAGCAACAATTCAAGAGCTAAAGGATGAGATAATTCGGCACATTAACGGCATAGAACCTCAATTATGCTTCAGCGTCATCGAAAATTTGGACCATCGGATGGAGGTGTGCGGCCGAGGTCGCGGCGGCCATTTGGCCGATATTTTGTTCCATACATAATTGAACCATACCAATATTATCATAATAAAAAGAAATGACAATAATTTCCTAAATAATTTGTGTTTTATTCAAAATCAACATCGGCCCTTACAATTTAACCACCCTTTATCTATCGGGGGAAGACTGAGGAGTATGCCGAAAGCGAAGTATGTACGAACACGAGGCCCTAGTTTCCATTTGCTTCATATTGCCTTCTTGCAGCATTACAAGGCTACAGAGGATTTACTGGATATTAGGTTTCCAGTTCGGTATCGATGAATAAGAACCCGCCTTTAGCGCAGAAGGCCGGGTCTGATCGTACTAGCATGGGTCCATTATAAGTCTCCGCTAGCAAACCTTCGTGGTCAATTGCATTCAAAAAATGGTTAGATAACAGCGCCAAGTTTCGCTAAGTTTCGTTAAGTTTTGCTGAGTTTCGTTAAATTTCGTTCAATCTTGCTTGCGTCGGTGGAAGCACATTTCGCACTTTACGAAAGCGAATGAAAATTGATGTTTGATTGACATAAGTCCCCGAAGCAATTATGGGCACATTCAAATTTGACAATGCTTTTAGAAATATTTCGTTCGCTTCGACAAAGCATCGGGTGACGTTAGCGTTTATAGAGGCCCTCCACAGAGGGAGAATGATTTTAACAAACTTTGTGTGTAAAACTGGAGACAGCCCGCGATTTCAACCACTCTTTACAACCATTGTAAAATTGCTGCCACAATAAATAAACAATAAACAATATGGTCGCTTTCCAACTTATCGCCGAACTCCTTCCAGGACGGCTTTTTAGCTGCTCTCACAGCCAATTTGCAAGTTCTTCGCGCCTCAGTGTACTGGTCACACACAAACATCACGGGCAGAGGCAATGACAGCTGTTGAAAACAGTCGCCATTCATCCTCTACGTGCCATGGAGCAGCTGGCATTCGTTCAAACCTTTCAGATATTTGTCGTTCAAAATTTTGCATTTCACTGTTATGTAGTTTCTTCCACCGTATGCGCGTAACCAGGCTTGGTGTCCGACTTGGCAGAAGAGGTACGTTATTTTTTTTCTTTTCAGCGTACACAAGACTAGGTGATGATCAGTTGACAGTTCAGCTCCTCTCATCACACTAACGTCACAAACCATGATGGTACCACAAAGAGATCTATCAACGAATTCTGATGAAGACTTACACGGTACCGCGTGTATTTACCCAATCCTTTGTGTGGAAAAAGGGTGTTCATTATGGACATGTCATATGCATAGCAACAGTCCAACAACTTCTCTCCGTTCGCGTTTTGATGAGGATCACCGTTCCTATGAATATAATAATGAATAATAAAAATTTGAATTTTAAGTAAAAACAAAAAGTAGATGCGACCAGCAAGAGGTCTTGGTTGGACGACAATTTTCGAAGAATTTGGCCCGAACACTGAAATGAGTTTGCTATGCCTGCTTTACAACCATCATCAGCCGATTTGTGGCTGAATCCTTAATTCAAGAGCGCCCTTCTGAGATGACCCACCGTCCCCCAATCACATTGAAACACCCTCCCTCTACCGTGGCGCCCAGAGAAAAGGCGAAATAAAAGTTCGTTGAATACTAAAACTATCCAACAACACAGTCGGTTACGGACGCGTCCCTAATCCACTTAAGACCGACATCGCTGCAACTTGAACAACGCATTAAACGTTCATTTGGCCACATCGCCGCGAAGGAGCATCGCCAGGACTTATCAACTTATCCGCAAACAACAAGGACAAGTACAAGAACAAGAAACTGGAAGAATCACAAAACACTATCGACGTCGACGTCCCCATCGCCATCGCTTTCCATCAATTTTTCAGGCGATCCACTCTCGAGTCTCTTGCTGTTTTCTTATTTTGCCATCACATTGTTTCCCATGAAGACGTTAATCAAAAAGTCCTTCGAAGTGCATCTCTGGGTGGGCAACGTTTGTTGTTGCTTTTGCGCGCTTCGCTGATGCCTTTCATCACCTCTCCGGCGAGTGAATGGCGCTGCAGCAGCAATCTCCTTCGACTGCCGAGTTTATCTCGAGTAAACAACGAGTGCATCTGCATATAATGGCTCTCGCTGGGATCTCGACCTACTTTGCAAAGAAGTTGAAATTACATTTTAACAAAGGAGCGAATTATAAGACGTCGCAGTCGGTGGTCCGTCGGCCGGGCGGAGCGGTACGGGGGTTGGCAATTATTGAAGAAACATTCTGAGAATGGCAGCAGCAGGATGCAGGACGAAACTGGGTCGTTGGCGAAGCCAGCTGATTGGATTACATCAACTCGCGACACTGTTGCGAGGATGTTGAGTGACGTGCCAGTCGTCGAGGTCGGTTGTTAGCTGAAGGAGGCAATTAGGTGGCAGCCATTCTCGCCTGTGCTCGGGTGTTGGCGAGAAGTGGCTTAAGTTGAGACCAGAGTGGGATTGTTTTTTGTTTGGGTCTTCCTGGCGTGAAATCACCGTGCTCTCGGTTAGTCCTTTGGTTGGAAGTGTTCCATTGTGATGTGCGGGCGAAGGTGAGCGGTTGTAGGCCATTATTCTAAGAAGGTCTCCGACGCAGAGAATCGTGGCTCGAGAAGGAAATTAACCACCTACTGGGATTGAGATCGCATGCGAAATCCCACTTGGTCTTGTTGGTCTTGGTGCAGGTCATTACTCTGAGATGAAGGAGATGACGATACGGGATACGTCCGAACTGCTGAAGAACTTTCCCATTGTAGGCTTAGGGCCTGGAAAGGGAGAACTCGTCATCACGGTTGAGGCTGATGCGGTCTGTGCTGCTTCTATCTTCGTTGCTGATGCCCTAATCCCAAATGAGTCCAGTTTGAAACCTGGAAAATCTCCGAAAAAGCATTTATGCCTTCTGAGTCGTAGGCTTTATCAGATGGCTGACGAGTTCAGCTTTGAACCCGGCTCAACTCGGTTTGGATGTAGCACGGTTTGACCAGGTTTCTAAACGTGAGTTTAGACTATTCCTCTCTACCTCTGCCATTTCCCCAGTCTCTGTCAGTTGAGACATAGGACAATGGGAGAATATTTCTTCAAAACCTTCGTTATCGAACACAAATCCGACTAGCGTATTTTTACAGATTCATCAAGTTATCAGGAAGACTCAATATCGAACATACTGTGTAATTGGTACGGCGCCTAACCAAAGATCCTGCTGAGAGTCAAGAGCCCTTTTTCACTTCACTTATCAGCGTGAATCAGAGATTATTCCGTCCAATAAAATCGACTGTAGACAGATCCTACAAAAGAGTCGCGAATAATAAGCATTATCTTATTTATTGTAAGCCTCCGAGGCAGTTGGACAAGGCAACAAGAGTCGCCAGCGTTTAAGATGGCACTCGCAGGTGAAGAACGACCTTAGCCAACTTTATGTGGGAAATTGAAGCAAGGCTAGAACTAGAATGTTATGTCTCAACATTCATTGGTGCGAGTACCTTGCGATACCTAAATTAAGGATCCTTGACAACATGAGACAACAACAGTCTCATCTTTAATAATTACGCGATGCATTGTGCCTTGAACCATTTCCGGAAAATAAACCAAATTTTGACAAGAAGCTGAGCTGTTGTGTGACTTATTTAGAGATGATAAGGCGGTGGACAAGTGTCAACGTGTAAGGCACCTTCTATCAGCCATAGATGTCGTTGGTGTAGACGGCCTCGATTGAAATCACGAATTTTGTTTCCCATCCAAAATATTTTATTCCCCTCTTAAGATCGAGGAACGAACTGAAACCAAATGTATCTCTTTAGAGCACTTGATTTGTAAACGTGAGCTTGAATGATCGTGTCGGTGCATCCTGCACACTAAGTGAGGAATTTTCCAACCAGTTTTGATTGAATGATAGAGTGACTGATGAAAAATGTGAATAAGTAGTTGGAATTCTAGTGCCTGGCTGTAGACGGAGAGTGGCTTTCATCAATTTCTTTGGATTTTTCTTCCGAACGTAGGTGGAAATCTACAACAAACGTTCACTTATAGTAGTGTGAGATTTGTACACAGTAAAACCACCTCGCTTTATATGTTATGTTATACAAAAATTTAAGGGAGGCACTTATCCAGTAGTGTTTTATTTAGATACGTTTGACAGGTAACTCTCCATTAAACGTTCCTTCTAACACCGCAACCATGCCGGCGTCAAGACCATCGCACGATATCAAGAGATTTAGTGCTTTGAAGTCGCCGCTAAACCTTAGTTTCGTCAAGGATCGGATAAACTGACTAAATTTATATGCTCTTCCAGACGGCGCTTATGTTTGTAAGCTAACTTCTTAATGTCATCTTGAACAGGTAAAATTTTAAGATCTCTGTGGATATCGTCGTTTCTGATGTAACAAGGTGCACCCTGTTTCTTTGAATTCTGTATAATGTTCATATAGCTTGCTGAAGAAATAATCTTTAAAAAGTACATAAATAGCAAGCAGTGATCAACCACACGCGCAATGCGGACGACATGTGGGCTAAGCAGATGACCCTTACATCGCAGCGCGTTTCCAACCGTGTTTCGCCGTAGTGGACGTTTTTACGGCGATTGAAGAACAGGCGAAACGAGCTGGTCTTAAAGTAAAGAAGTCACACGCCACCTGGGACAGAACATCACAATCGACGACTACAACTTTGAGGTAATGAAGGTGTTTGTCTACCTCGGGGCAAACGTGAACTCGACAAACGACATCCTAGTGAAGATCCGACGCTAAATTCTCCTTGGCAACCATTTTGTCGAAATTAACTCCTGACTCAAAGGACCAAAATCTTGTTCAACAAAACTCTTACTGTGCCAGTCCCGCTATATGGAGCCGAAGCCAGACAATCAACAAGAGTCGAAAGAATTCGTCGTACCTTTGAAGAAATAATTTCGCGTCGGATATTTAGTCCTGTCTGTGTGGAAGGTGAATGGAGGAGAAAACCCAAATGCGAACAATGCGTCAATGGATGTGTAATTTTCTTCAAGATACTAGGCAGACCCAGGACGAGGTGGTTGGACTAAGTCCAAAAACTCGCCTGGTTGCGCTTGGGCATAACGCCAGATGAGGATCGAGTGACACGGAGATCCCTGTAGTGCATCATGCGGGTCGGAAGATGATGATGGTGAAGATGATACTAGCAACCCATGTTACCAACATGCACGACTCGCGGGGTATTAATCTCCTTTTTCCTCGCGCCTACGTCCTAAACCACACTTCAATCACTCTTCCCGAGGGGCTGTCGTTAGTTATTACTTCGCGGGGCTGGTTAGCAGCTATATTCAAGGAGGCGTCACCATGGGCTCTTCTTTGTGCTTCTGCTCGTCATAATTGTTCCTTCACAGTTTGCACAAATGAGCAGATTTCATTCCACTAGTGTCTGAAGTTGTCATGCAGTAAATAAGGTCTCGCAGATTTACCAACTGCCTTTCTTCTCAATAGCGACAACAGTGAAAGACTGCTAGCCCCGCATCCTCATCCACATTTGTACAAGGGCAAGGGGGCGAGCTATCGTGTCCACATCTGTGAAGATTCTTACGACAGCCTCCACGACCGGCCACGAACTTCGAAATGTGGTTATTGCAGTTTTCCCTTCGGCCGCGATATCCTTGTGACGATGCTGAGGATGAGTTTATATGTCCATCTACACCTCGTGCAATTGTTCCACCTAGTCTGCTGTTGAGGTGGCTCTTTCTTCTCCTTTTATACTTCTTATTTGTTGGTGATCCAATGTGTGAGACATCCATTTCAACTCGTCTGCCATGATGGCTCTACGAGCTGGACAAAGATCTGTTTGTAGTCCGGAAAGGAGACACTCGTAGAATGGAGCTATGGTCTAAGAGGGGTCTTCGAATACGAGCCATCTACATAGTTCGAGAAGAAGTCGCCATCAAGCGGGTGTAGGACGTCAAACATGAAATAATCTTGAGTCCGTCTAGCAACCACGAGATGATAACTTGACACTTGTTCCCGGCAGAAGCTGCACAAATCGGCGTGTAACGGACGTCGCATTCCATCACGCTGTTTATCCCGAAAAAATGCTGATCATCACATTGCCGTCTGGTGAATCATGACACCATGCACTTCGTCCATGTTAAGATTCAGTTTCCTATGACTATTCAAACAAAGGGCTTCTCCTTCGCAAAAGGAAAACATTTTCCTAGAGGTAAGGTGCGAGTTTTTTGCGTTTAAGGTTCATCGAACATACGCAAGTTCCAACGGAAGTCTGGTTACAATTGGAGGTTGAATATCAGAGAGCATCCTTTGGCAGGAAATTCAAGGAAATAATAAGCCAGCAGTCAATTTGCACTCCATTCTCAACACAAAAGCACATCAACACTGCAAGTGGCATCCTACTTGAAGTCAAAGGCGCTTTGCGTAATGAAAGGGACTGACATATCAAAGGAAGCGAGTTCATAACCTAGGAAGGAGCTAAACCTGACCTAAAACCGGGCACATCCCTCTCACCATGCACAAGTCCAAGTCCAGTCCTTTCCGGACCGAGAGAGCCCTTCAGTTCCTTTGAATCACACACGAGTTTTGTTCTTGCTCCTCCCATGTCTCTCTCAGATCTAATTAACCATGTTTCCCTGTTAGCCGGATAATGAGAGACGATCCTGGCACAGCTTCCTTTCATCGGCAGGTTTTACAGCCAGCATCATCGATTCCCCACCCTCGTACGCAGCCAAAGAAGGCTGCACAGAGCCATAAACCGAACCGTTTTGCTATCCGACATTCTCGGCGCCATCAGTTTAATGCCCACAGATAGGGGCTAATTGTGTGCACATGGAATAAGGCCCCTCGCAGATAAGGGGCGCTCCTCGGTGCTCCGTGAAAAAAGAGTGCAATCTGGGTTAAGAAGCCCTCGACGCTTATCTAAATTGCGAAAGAGTCGGCGATCTCCGGGCCAAGCCAGTCCTCGAAAAATGCTCTAATCTAGATCTCGACTCTCAAAGGAAAGCCCCCACGCCCACCGTCGGCTCGGTTACAATTAATTAAGATAACCGATCCCAGGTGGAAAAGGAAAAGGCTGGGAGGACGCCGGCCGGAGGCCTATAAGTCAAAGGCAAAAATGTAACAGCACCTCACACCCGCGCACACATGCGAAGAGCAAACATCATTACAGGGAGTATGCCCGCCCTGGGGCTGTGACAACGACTGCAAGAGACGACGCCACCACCAGCGCCAGCGACGACGTGGAGACGGGATGTCGGGGGTGCTGCGGGTGGTGGTGTCGACGATAGCGTGTTGAATAACTTGGGAGCTTGGAGAGAATATACAAAAAAAGGGATGTTGAATCACTTGTGCCAGGATAATGGCATGCATGTGGGATAAATGAACTCGCTCGTGAGCGGGCGTGTGGGTGCGGCGGGGTGAAAATCGAATGTAGCCTCATATTACCGGAACAGGGCCGCAGGCGGGCAGCAGGCAGCGTGTGCAGAGCGCGGGCGCTCGCGCTTGTGGAAGTGATACGTTTACAAAGACTCCCCCTGCGACTCTGTCAGAATTGAGGAGGATACGAGAAACGCAGGAAATTAACGCCTTTAGGCTGTGAACGCTGACACTGTTTGGCTGGCGCGTTGCTTGGGCATCTGCGCCTTTGTTTTTGCCAGGCAGACACTGCCGAGGGATGGGGGATGAGACAAACGTTGGATATTGAACTTTGACAGTGCGAATCGTGGCGTAGGCGAACTCTGCTAACATTTAAAGGTTAGACGAGAGATGACTGCGGGCCTAGACGGTGGAACGGAAGAGGAATGGGATCCTTGAAACGCAAAATACGGAGAATTGTCTAATGAATAAAACTGTGAGAGTGAATGAATGAAGCGTGGGTCGCAGCCCGGGCTGGGGACGTGCCCTGAACTTGACATCTTTGTCAGACGCAACATTTGACTGATTCCTCATCCTACAGTCTGCAGTCTCCATCCGGCGTTGCCTTCAACGTCATGGCCTGAATCGGATTTCGACACCTTGACGTCCTCCAACTCCTCCTCTCCCAATGCCTCGTGTGGCCTTTGTGTGGACTGATTGGGGTATGGGCTTGGATTGATATTAATCGCTGGGGCTCTCAGAAGTTGTCGCATGGGTCTGTTGCTAGACGGTGGATTACTTGATAGTTTCTCGCAGTTCGTAGAATTTTTGATGATAGTTAGCATCTCTCTTTCGTCACTTGGATTGGTTGAAATTTAGATTTCAGCTCCTATCATTCAAATTATTGTGTGTGGTGCTTACGGCACTCTAACTCCTAAACGACTTCTCAGAGTTGGATGAAACTTGGTGACTAGATTGCTTATATTCTGGATTAGGAGACTAAATACTGTTCGATTGGAGCCATAGTTCGGGCTGAAACAGGACCTCAGTCACCATGCGCACGGTCTTCTGCTAGTCGTCTTAAATTTCATATGAGGTGCTTTTCTAGCAGACCATGGCACTGTAGTCGATGTCTTCCTCAATCGCTTTGTCCCTCAGTGTTGGAGCCGAAGAATTTCCGGCACGTTGTGTGGCTTTCCAGTCAGTATACATCAGCACCAGCCCGAGCCAAATGAGAGACCTTTGCAAGATTTACGTTTGGCACCTCATTCTGCTGTTTTGGCAGCGTAAGTTGTTTCCACATTACAGAAGAGGTAGACTTTCAATATGTTTTATCTTATTGAGGTATCCCCGGTAGGTCTAATCCTCGGTGAAGCATCGAAGTAGATTTGCATAATGTGAAGCAAATATCGAAGCCTTTTTGGATGAAGTGCGATGAAAAGTCGTACAGTTGAAAGGTAGTACCTATATCTATTTTTAAGAATTTTTGAACATTTTAAGGCAAATATACTACGAAAGAGACATTTGACTTCCAAAAATGGAACAATACGAAATGTTCGTGAGGTAAAAATCCAGTCTTCTTTCAGTACCTAAATTATAAGATATGGATGTGACTAACATGCGGATCCACCAAGACGGTGCCACATCTCATACAGCTAGACAAACAATTCAATTACTGCATGAGTCATTTCCTAATTCCTCATCGTGCAATCGCCCGTTTTTGCGATCAGAATTGGCCATCCAGATCTTGCGATCTAACGTCATTGGATTTTTCTTTGTGTTTATTCTTGAAGTCAATAGTAAAGGGTGGTTACATTTTAAGGGCCGATGTTGAATGTGAACCTCACCTAAACGTCAAGTTTTTTTCTGCATTTCATTTGACATTTCTCAATTTCAGACTAACTCAATTTGAACCATGGAAACATACACAATCGAGCAACGCGTTACAGTTATTCAGGCTTATTATGAAAATGGGCGTTCAAATCAAAATGCATATCGTGCACTTCGTGATTTTTTCGGTCAATTTAATCTTCCAAATGTGCGTACAATCGTAGGGGATGAAAATATTGCTGCTGTTCGCGATAGTGTGGCTGAAGAGCAGTCCGCCTCAACAATTGCACCTCTCACGCTCGTCGTTGATGAACATTATGCATAAAGACTTGCATTTACACGCTTACAAGGTGCAATTGACTCAAGAACTAAAGCCTCTTGACCATTTCAAGCGTCGTCAATGGTCAGAGTGGTGGCAAGAAATGGCAACAGTGGATGATCAATTTTCGAAGAAAATCATCTTCAGCGATGAGGCACATTTTCACCTCAGTCAGGATTCGTCAATAAGCAGAATTGCCGCAATTGGGCGAATGATAATCCAAGAGTGATTGTCGACAAACCAATGCACCCACAAAGAGTGACTGTTTGGTTCGGTTTATGGGCTGGCGGCATCATCGGGCCGTATTTTTTCCAAAATGAGGCCGGTCAGGCAGTTACTGTGAATGGTGTTCGCTATCGTGAAATGATAACGAACTTTTTATGGCCCGAATTGGAAGATATGAATGTGGACGATATGTGGTTTCAACAGGACAATGGCTCTTTTGCGCGACAAATTCAAATTCAATGGGCGTGTTATCTCACGTGGTGGCGATGTCAATTGGCCGCCACGATCATGTGATTTGACACCGTTGGATTTTTTTCTTTAGGGTTATTTGAAAGAAAATGTGTACGTCGATAAGCCAGCAACAATTCAAGAGCTAAAGGTTGAGATAATTCGGCACATTAACGGCATAGAACCTCAATTATGCCTCAGCGTCATCGAAAATTTGGACCATCGGATGGAGGTGTGCCGCCAAGGTTGCGGCCGCCATTTGGCCGATATTTTGTTGCATGCATAATTGAACCATACCAATATTATCATAATAAAGAGAAATGACAATAATTTCCTAAATAATTTGTGTTTCATTCAAAATCAACATCGGCCCTTAAAATTTAACCACCCTTTATATGCAGACAAGCCAACGGACACCAACATATCTGCAGAAATAAATTCTGCACGTTTCGCTCAAACGATTCCATAGGAATTGAGAACTGAGGTTATTATGAGAGATGTTTTCCTATGCGACTTGGTGGGATTATTTTTATTGTAGCACTAAATGTGAATGGAAATACTTACTTAATTGCTTAGGTTTATTTAGTCTCCACAATGCGCCCCCAATCGCTGTGCACTCGCTGCATTTTCACATCCTGCATAAATGATTGTGGCCGGCCCTACCCTACATGACCCAGGCATCTGAGACGAGAGACTCGAGATCATTTGACAAAATCGATGTGGCTGAACGAGCTGTAGGGTTATTATAATTGTTGAAAGTATGTATGTTGCACCCCGGCCTTAACATCTATTGTGCTCCCTTACTACCTTGCTATCATATATACTTCTTTCCAGATTTATATTGAAGGCTTTGGACTGCTATTGTGCATAGGTGAAAGAGATTTGTTCTAGAGTACTCTCTCTAAGTCAGTTTCCTTCAGGAATCTGAGAATGAGAAATGGTTCTAGTGATCTCATCTCTTCCTCTGATATAAAAGGTGTTTGCCCAAGTATCATCTCTTTGCGCCAATGCCACACAGAAACCCAGTACATTTTCTGGGATTTCACTGCTTCTGCGCAGAATCTGCAGAGACCTTCCTCTGATATCCATAGTTTCCTCAGGTGCTATCTGAGTCTACAATGCCCTGTTAGCAGGCCTGTTAGGATGCGGTTGTATTCGCCCAAACGTTTTTTGTCCTGTTTTATGCCGTGAGTATTGTTCCATGTTTCTGTTCGGAACTTGTATTCTAGTTTCCTGAATGGTTTCCTACTGCACAGAATGGCCTATGAAAGCTTTCGATGCTCCCATCCTAGCTAGGGAGTAGGCCATTTTATTGCCTGCTATCCCTGTATGGCCAAGTATCCAGCAGAGCTTTACTATATTTCTCCTACTCAGTTCTTTGGGCTTTTGTGGGCACTCCCACACAAGCTTGGATTTGATGATGTCGGAGTCTAGTGCCATGATAGCAGCTCAACTGTCCGACATTATTGCTATGTCGCAGTTGGTGTAGTTCATATCAAGATTGATTTTAACGCATCTGTCTATGGCATAGATTTCTGCCTGGCAGATACTGTTTGCCCATGGCTTCGAAGTATTTTGTCCGAGGTCCAAATACTCCTGCCCCTGTTCCGTTCTTGATCCATCTGTGTACCATTTTGAACGTGTTACTGATCAGCCACTCATCTTTTTTTTTTTCCATCACAGAGTACACAAAACACTACGTTCTCTAAGTGTTAACTCTCAGTATCGCTTTACACAGCAGATTTTGCTGCGCGACTAAGGATCATCTACCGATTTTGCATCTCACAGATTACATCAAATAAACACATCTAAACCCATCATCGATCTCACGAATCACCTAAAAGTATCTTTGAATCCGTACTCCTGGTTCGGGAAGGAGAGGAAGATCGAAACCCCGGTACAAGCCATCTTGGCTTGAGGACTACCAGTACTCTGCTCGAAGTAACTAAATGGAAGCTAGCATTAGGCCCCACTCAGACCCTTCGTGGTTCGTTGGCCTGAGAAGTAAGTAAGCCCTGCTGCTTATTTGATCCCCACTCGTTGCTCGTTATCCATTGCCCCTTGATCGACTTTTGATTCTATTCCTTCCCATTTCTCTGTGAGCTGCCAGTGCACAGTTCATGGTCGAGGTGGTCTGTCAAAGCTTTGTTTACTCTCTAACCTCGCGTAATTAAAGCTTCTTTCCGTCCCTTTTTGCTTAAAATTCAAAGGCTCTACAGCTTACTGTTCATTGCTCCCCACTCGTCCTTCATTATCCGACTTCACTGTTGTTCGTTACTCCTCTCTCAGTGGCTGCCTATGAGCACGTTTGACTCATCATTTGCCCATGCAACGACCACCACTTGTGATCCTTTGTGCAAGAGGATGAGTGGAGTGCGTGTTGAACTGATGCTTTGCTGACACAGTTTCCCCTTTTGGCACCACACCCAGTCGTCTCTAATTAAGCCTCGAATGAGCTTGTTCAGCGATAAATGAGAAAAAAGCCAGCTCTTATTGCTTTTCGTCCTTTTTACTGGGTCACATCCTGGGCATGACATGCAACATGGTCTGTCACCACGGCAACCACTTCCCATCGCCATTGTTTCACGCATGCATCCCTTTCCGCCTGCTTTTTGTATCGATTTTGCTGTCATTTGTTCGGATCCTAACCCACATGCCGTTGCATCCATTTGCGGTTGATCTAACTATCATCTCTCCCCCCTCCTCGAGCTCCAGTTATCTGAGGACGCTGCTGTGCAGCATCAACTACTGCCAGGCACTCGGTCTTTGTTTTTGCGAAGCGGCCTACATTTTGGAGCGGCGTTCTTTTTTTTTCTGTTTCTGTTGCAGTTGCTGCGCTTACTTCCACTCGAGTGGGTTCCGTGCCGAGCTGTTGCGAGCGACGACGACGACGACGACGAGGACGGTGGAGTCTGTTAAAAGGATGTGCGCATTGTTTTAAGGATATCAACCGAATGTTGTGTGGGCGTAGGTCGCTTCGTTTACACATTCACCATTCCACTCGACGGCTGCACTCAGAACAGTTCTGCCAGGATTGTGGTTTATCCGTAGCCTGCAAGGACGTGCGGCCCGCCTCCTCGGAGATGTGCGTTGTTTTTTGCCCGGCTTTCCAAATCCGATTAAGGACCACCGGGACAGACACCCGGGAGACGGGGTAGGCTAATATACACTCGCAAGTTTGAAAGCAGACTAATTTGGATAATGGAAGGTTGATGTTGAAAGGATTCGCCAGATCCTTCCGTAGCACACCTCTGTGCGTGGGGTTGGGGGAGGCGGCGAGGGCTCACAAAACTCTGCCACTGTTTGCTTTGTTATCCAGAGATCTCTGTTGTGGAAGCGTATCCTTACATGAGAGCGGCATTTAATTAGTCACTCCGTTCCGCCGGTAGACGGTGTTGAGTAGCGACGGCAGCCGGCTGCAACGTTGTGCGCAGTGGGAGATTCGATTGGCCAGTGAACGCCGGAATGTATCGACGAGGTGTGTTGCAATTACCCTACGATCGATGGGATGTGCGAACGCTATCCGAGTTAATTCAAGTGAATCGTGATAACCTGCTGAATAGCACAGCAGGAGAGTGCAAATCTTGGATCAAAGGACAACGATGATTCGATTTGTTCCTGTTTGGCGTCGTTCCAAAATGAGTGTGTGCACGATGCGATTCGAGCGGATGTGCGGTGAGGTCGTGCTAAGCCTTGTGAGAAACAGCACCCGTGGGATCGGTATTTGGACGGAGTTTGATTATGTTGCAAGCGTTGGGGGACGTTCCTGATGATGTTGCCCTTGTCAATAGACCAACGATGGCGAACCTTTCACGTGAATTGGTTCAATGGAAACGAATCCCATGTACTAGGATGCCAGGCCACGAAACTACAGGGTGGGCCATCTAGTGGTTTTTTCTTAAATCCTAGGTTATTTTGACACTGACCGCTGTTTTCCGCTTGAAATCTTGACAGAAAGTCAGTATCATACCTTCGCGGAACGAAATGAGTAGCTTTGCGCTTGGACAACGTTGGAAAATATTGAAAACTTATTTCCAACGTGAATGCTGAGTAGCCCGTAATTTTTTGAAAATAAAATGTTTTGGCTGAAATGAAGTATCCACCGTGACTGTAGTGCAAAAAATTCGTGAGACTGGTATGCTAGTGAACATCACTCATGGTCCCCGTTGTCTTACGGTGCGCTCAGATGAGAATGTGGCTGCTGTGGCCTTCTTCGAAAATGAGGCTGGGGGCAACATCCCGGTCAACGGTGGGCGTTACAGAGCCATGTTAATCGACTTTTTTGACAGATTGAAATTGAAGACATGGACTTGGACGACCTCTGGTTCATGCAGGCTAACGCGCCATGCCACACAGCCCATGCCACACAATCGATCTTTTGCGCACCAAATTCCCAAATCGAGTTATCAGCCGTCATGGCGATGTCAATAGGCCGCCTCGGCGCTGGGATTTGACTCCTTTTTTGAGGGGATTGATGTTATGCCGACAATTTAGAATCAATTCAAGCACTTAAGGCCAAAATCATCGAAGAAATCTGTGATCTACATCCCGAAACCATCAACAAGATCTTGGAAGATTGAAATGACAGAATGCGGCGCTACTGCGAAGCCAGTTGCGGCAGCCACTTGGCCGACATTGTATTTCATAATTAATGGGAATGTTTGTTCTTACTATTAAAGACATAATACATGGGAAAATATTAAATTTTGTTCATTTTATTGCATTTTGAAAATAAAACTTGTATTTGGCCCACCCTGTATATTGCAGAGATTGCAGAGATTTTCGTCGCAAAATAGTAGGGTCATCCAATGGTCGTGGTCCGGCTTTAACATCCCTGTTCAAGTCTGTCATTAGAGGCTCTGTGTGTATTGCTTAACCCTCTAACTCCAATATTTCTGATTGTAGGGAGCGGGTGGAGGTGGGCGCAAAAAATAAAACACTTGTTTGACAGGCGGTGTTACCTTTATTTCGTAACGAAGAGAAGAGAGCTAAAACTGCATTCTCCTTGTATTTATAGCAAAGCGAGATTCGGGTCAATAACCTGATCAGATGGTCCGAACATTATTAGTTTTGTTAACAGATGTCGTTGACTGAATAGTCAAAAGCTTTAGTTCTGCACAGGGTGCTTCTTAAATTTCTTTTGATGTAATTGGTCTTTTTTTAATTACCCCTACATGATTTTGTTCAGAAATTCAGATTATGTTCTGAATTAAAAATAACAAATGCCTACCGTCTCCGAATTTTTATTACGTGAAATATTTAATAGTTATAATGGCCCGTGGCGTTGTGGGTACGACAAGGAATACTTTTCACGACCCCACCTCATTCGAGTCACTGACAATGCACAAAGAGTATAACTGTCTAGAAAATGCTTCTCAAACTTGGCCATTCGGAGTATAAAACTGTAGGTCCCTTCCACTCCTGATAGAACAATAGCACGCACAACATGAGTGGTTGCTAAGAAGCTAGGCCCGAATCGAACGGAAGTCTGTGGAATATAGTCTCTTTTTGTTTTGAGTTTCGTTGGAGGTATAGCTGATGCCGATGGTCGAACCAGTCCACGTTTCTCATTTGGAACACAGGAAATATGACACAATGATTCGCCAACTTCTGTCCGCAAAATCGGCAATCGACAAGTGGAGCGGTCTGCTGGGAGCATACGATGGCACAGAATATACGACGTCGCCATTGCCACATCCAACAAATGGGAGAAAATCCGATTCGTCCATTTTCTGGTCTTGATTCCAATGTGGTATCGACCAAGAATACCATCCATCAAATCAATCTTGTGAATCGTTCGTCATATTATTCAAGTCACCACTAAATTGGCCACAGGCAGTTGCAGTTGAGCCATCCGCTTCTTCTTCTAGTTCGGTTGGCAGTGGACATTTCTTCATGAAGCATGTGGAGACAGCAGTTGGAAAAAAATCGATAGAAATGGATGGTATTGGTTATTCTTCCCCGGCACTGAAACTGGTCAGGTTCATACTCGTAGCGATGACTTCACCCATTTCAATCGAATCCAAACACTGATAATGATAAATGCCTCATTTTCTTCAGCAATCTAACCTGGAATGGTTAAATCCTATTCACAGACGCCAAAACCAAAACCAATAGTAGATGGGAAAAAACGATGTGGCCTTCACTAGATCCATCAAAAACTAAAGCTCTCCTAGAAATGCGCAGGAGGAACATTAGTAAATTAGTAGGCGTAATCACTGGCCATTGACTAATTGGCAATCTAGCCACAAGGCTTAGAGCACCCTACAGTGACTTCTGCACTAGCTGCATGAATGACCTTGGAACCTGCCCGTCCCTTGCAGAGACAAGAAGAAAACTTATGGGCAGCTATTGCCTCGACAATCTGGAAGGTCTAGCTAACATCAACATAAATGACAACCTCAAGTTCATAAAAACCACCAACTGGTTATGTGTATTAAAACACATACCAACAGAGGGACAGTACGAAGGAGTCTAGTTGGACAACGAAGTGGCGGAAAAAGTCGAACAGTGACAGCACAGCGGACCAGAGGCAAATCCAAGAGGGAATTTTTGCCAGTCACATCTACCTACCTTACTTGGAAAGGTCAAATTGTCGGCGCTATCCAAATCTTCACATTGGCTGCCAGTCTCATTTCGGTCTGAACTGAATTCATCAGCTCTCCTTTTGACAGGTTGCGTCATGGCTAACAACAACATATACGAATAATGCAATTTTCCACGAAACTATACAAAAATGATAATAGACAAAAAAGGCAATGCAATGTGAAGTTGCCTGGGGAAAAAAAAGCTCACCGCACTCGTCCTGCCTGCCTATAGGCCTTCTCCATAAATGTTAAAAATTTCATAAGTAAATGGACACCATAATCTAAAAGCAATGCACCATTCGAAGCGGCACACTCTTCCAACTTAACGATAAAACAACAACAACTTTTTTTGCACTTTGAACTCATATAACTGCCAAACGAAGAATACTACGGAAATGACGAGCACAACAACGAACAGAGCCATCTTTGGACTTCAGCCTGGGCTAATCGTTTGACATGAAAATCAGATATTTGAATCATTTTAAGGTCTTCGGCTAATGCGCGCCTAGAGGCTGCGCAATGTTGGGTGTATGTACACAATCCCGATTTAGTCATTGGATTTCTGTTTTTGTACCATTTCGTGGTATCGTCGATCGACTCGCTCATACACCGTTAACGACGTCAAAAAATCGAAGGACGATACATTTTGTGTGCTTTTTCAAACGAAGTCAACGAATTCTTCAAATCAATTTCCACTAAACGGCTGCCCATACGTGGATCACCGACATTTTCTTGATCACATCGCAATCGCACATCCACTCGTCAAGTCAAGCAACAATCACCGCGAAACTCACACACGACGGCCATCTGGTCGAGTGGCACATACTCTCAGCCCAAGCCGCTGCCACTGGCCAAACCAGACCAACTGCAACGGTGAAACACAAAAACGAGTTGGTCCACATCCGGTTCAAGTGAGCCGCACAACAATCGAACGTCGGTTTTGACAGTGAAACATCAAGAGGACTTCCCGCCCCGATGCCTTTAATGAAACGCCTCATCGGAATGCAATGCCATCCGTGCAGCGGCAGCAGCTGTGATGTGAGACGTTTTTCTTTTTTTGCCCCGACGACGACGACGACGTATCCGAAAATACCCTCCATGCAAATTGAAAAGAGGTCCGCGCTCTTATCCTCCTCGTCCTTCGCGGTAGACACACGGACTCACCGTGAATTGATTCCCCTCCATCCCCCGTTCCAAGTCGAGCGTAAATAGATTCATTGGAACGGCGACGGCCTGGGGAATCATCATCACCGTCGTCGTTGTCGTTTTTGTGTTGTCACTCCGCCCCAGTGAGAGGTCCAACAACAAAGTTGATGGCATGCTGCATGCGTTCTGTCTCCGAATCTAAATGGATTCCATGGCGGCTCCCGTCGCATGCAGCTGACGAAATTCGCCGCCACGGTCGCTCGGTTGTGTTCTATTTTCGCGCAGCATCCTCGACAGACACCCAACGGATAATTGGCTAATTCTGGTGTAAATCATTGCCGCGCGAGTTGCAACATGACAGGGAGCATGATGCACAAGGCACGCTCTGAGCTTTGATCTCGGCGTCAGCCGACCGACAGGTTTCCCCATCTCGTCGAGGACTAAATGGGCAAACATTTGCACAAAGATTTGGCGGAAGACACCTCGGAGTGCCTCTCCGGGGATGCAAACGGATAGACAACTACTCCGCCGCAGCGGCAACTGGCAGCAGCAGTAATCCTCGTCAAGTGTGATGTTTGCACTCGGAATCACAATGGAGGAAGTTCCATCTTCGTCTGTCGCTTTCGGGGGGGGAGGGCACCATCGCCCGGTTAAGAGGGTCGTTCTCACATTGAGTGTGACATTCCGGTGATTTACGGGAACGTGCCTGGAATCCGCAATTACCTTGAATTGGAGAAAATTTGATTTGGCACGTGCTGGTTTGTCGCTTGGTTGGGTGCACGAAAGGGGAGGGGCCGAGTGGAACTTATGGCACACTTAAGGCAGGCAAGCAGAGTCTTGTCGGGCTTAATTGAATTTGTGTCGTTAAACGAAGGAAAACAGTTGAATTCGGTTGCTTTTCGTTCTTCTGTTTTTCTTTGGATTTGTTGAGCGCAGGACTGAGGATGTCCTCGAGACAGTGCCAGCAGTTTGAAGGTCTTGCCGGGACGACTTTAAGTGTGATGCCAACTGAGAGGGAAAGTTGTTGTCGTTGAGGAAAACTTTTCAAGATCCCGGGAGGGGGCGAGTTCAAAAGCACTCAAGTGAGGAGACTGTGGGCCAATCGGTGGAGTCGCTGTCGAATGTTGTTCCACGGGACTGGTGTAGATTGGGATCGGTTTGGGAGGAAGTCGCGATGGAAACGACGCGACGGCGATAGCAACTGAAAATTATGAAAGTTGGTTTACTGAGCACTGAGGCTGGAGAGAAAACTCGCAACAAAATATTCCTTCGTGTTGGCAGCAATCATTCCTAGGAGTGACCTTGGTCTTTTCTGGAGTCTGAACTCTGTTTGATTCTCGACTTAATGTGAACCCAATCTTGGCTGTCGACCTATCTTCGGACTTGGATTTGAACTTAGGTTAGGATTTTTTATAGTCGTCTTGCGTACTTTTCCTTGTTCTTGCAAAGGCTGGACAGGTGGCGAAGTAGTGTAGCATGGTTTCTACTTCTTCTTCATCTCTGCAGCTCCCGCAGAAGTCGTTGTAAGGGGCTTCCATTCTTCTTGCATGTAAGCCCAGGGTACAGCGACCTGCGACGATCTCTGATCTCTTGAGATGCAGGGGGTCTCCTGATTAATTGCTAGTGACAGGACCAACCCTGTTCTTGGTAGCTCGTCGGCTCTTTCATTGCCTGGGCATAGTGGTAGCCCAGGGACCCAGGTGAGGTTGCATCTAACCACAATCTGCTTGAGAGGTAAGCGGAAAAGTTTTACCATCTTTGATTCCACAGAAGGGCTGCTGCTCATACGTGATGCTGTGTCCAGAGCCTTGATGGCCCGTCTATCGAATTCATTGACATGAAGCGGGCCGCCTCCTGGATAACTTTAACTTCTGCCTGGCATACACTGCAGTGGTTAGTCAGCCGAAGGGACAGAGAGAAGGAGATCTCCTACGAGGTGTCGGATACTTCAAGTCCGGTGCCTTCGTGCATCTTGGAACCATCCGTGTAAACTTCCAGATTGACAGGTTTTCTGACTATATCTTTTGCCCAGTCCTCCTTATCTGGGATTAGTATTTTGTACCCAGATTCGAAGTCTAAAAAGGGTGGGATATAGTGTGTGCTTTGGAATTCTAGCAGTCATGATTATTTCCATGTGACCTGACTCTC
The DNA here is from genome assembly GCA_907269125.1 of Eristalis pertinax. Taxonomy (NCBI): domain Eukaryota; kingdom Metazoa; phylum Arthropoda; class Insecta; order Diptera; family Syrphidae; genus Eristalis; species Eristalis pertinax. The sequence goes on from OU026147.1 coordinate 49,249,604, forward strand.
TCAACCTAATCGCTGCCTTGGTAGCTGTCAGCTGCCCGTACATGTCCATGGGAAGCAGCTGCATCGTTGAATCCAGCTCCATACTGTAGTACCTGGGAGACTCTGAACTTGAATCGGAATTTCGACTTAAAAAAGACTCATCTAATGAGCCAACATGAATTATCGCTTCAATCCAGACTTAGTTTCCGGTTTGAATCTTGAATGCAAACTTACATCTCGTCATGACGTCGCACTCCCTAGTTCAATTCAAGCCACAATCTGATCTCGGAAATGAAATTCTGTTTGAATCTCGTCCTAAAGCTAGGCTTAGTGCCTTCACCGTCATTTCGTTTGACCACAGCTTCAATTAGTGCCTTGGCTCTGGACTGGTCACCAAAATTGGCTGCTAGTTTAGGCTTAAGTGCCTGGATGTAAATAGCAGTCACATTTAGGCCAGAATAGGTCCGTTGTGGTAGTGGTTTAGCTGACTTATGCTGGTACCATTCAATTCGCTCTAATTGTTGAAAAAAAGGCCCCGAAAATGTGAGTGCCCACGGTTAGTCTGAGCACTGCACGAGCAAAGGAGGCGATGTGTGCTCTTACTGCTGGTCTTCATCCGTGCAGCTTCTGAAGAATCCATTGTATAGGACACCCGGCTTTGTGTGCCAACTGCTTAGTGCCCTGTTTTGACGTCAATGATAGTCCTGCTTCTGAGTGCTGGTCGGCTTAGTCTGCGCAGACAGAGTGATCGTTAGAGATTGACAACTGACTTGGCTCCGTGTCTCTGCATTTTTCATCACTTCGTCGTCTTCCCTTCTTCAGCTCTCATACCACTTAGAAACACCTCAACACCCTCAATTGCCAGGAGGTTGTATCTCTCCATCCTTTCAGAGCAGCAGCCCTCCTGTGGAATTAAACAATTTATTTGCTGACCCAAAAACGAATCACTCTTTTTGCTGCATCGTCATCATCATCGCGCCGTTGGCGATGCTTTGCAAATGAAATATATATCCTCCCCCTCGCCCCCCTCGCCCCCCTCGCCACCACAAGCTGGACGCGTTTTTCATTTCGTCGTGGTTTTGTCCTCGCCCGCTTTTATCTGCGCGCCAACAAAGCCCGGCGGAACTATTTCGCAAACACCTCACACTCGCTGCACGTGCAAACTATCTGCAGGCCAACACCCCACCAGAGTGGGCTCACGCTGCCCACCACCACCCGTTGTGGCTCAGTCCCAGTCCCGCTGCAGGAGGATACATTTGTTTACATGCATGTGCAGACAGTGAAACATCAAAAATATCTAAGCGCAACCAAACGTGCACTCTCGCAAAAGGACACAAAGGACGATTCTGTGTGTTCACGTTGTGTCGGCAGTCGGCAGTCGGCAGTCGGCACTATGTGTGTGCCGCGGCGTAATGGTGACGATGGCAGCGCCGCTGATCCCGCCGCCCAGAGAGTGAGTGATAAATGAGCAACTTCACTGTTGACGAGCCACTGGCTTTTAAAGTGAACCAGAAGTCTGCATTTTTTTCCACACAGCCTCAGCGCCGTTGGACGCTTTTTAGTTTTCCAACTAAAATCCTTTCCATTCGCTGGCGCTGGGTGTGTGTCGAGGGCTGACTGGGAGGGAGTATATTTCTTTTGTGCCGCTGTTGCTGGGTGCATCACGGTCCATTCCTAAATTGCAATACTTGCAGTTGTGTGCTGGGCATTGTTCGAAGCATGTTATTTGACTAGCGCCGGTCAGAGTGTGGGGGGGGGGGAGGAGGGACGGCCGTCGTTCTTGGTGATGCTCCACATTTTTTGTCGGTTTTAAATTCGAATTTAATTTGATCTCCTCTAGGGAGGGCGCCAGGGAAGTGCTGCATTTAGACAAGGACCGAAGCCACCGCGAGCCAGATTAGGGTTTTATTTGTGTTTAAGGGATCCACTTCCACTCGGTCGCTTTGTTTGGAAAGTTGGCGTTTTTATTTTAATTAAAAACTTCGCCAGCGTCTGCTCTGGACGGGGAGAGGGATGGAGGGTGCACATTTTTTGTGCGCAGATGGAGGTCCGATCGGACCTAATGTAATTGACAGTGGGACACAGTGTCCGGCAGGGGCTGGGAATTAAATTAAGCTTCTGGTTACAACGCGGCGGTTGGTGAAGGCAGCAGAAGAGAACAGCGAAAAAAAAAAAAACACTGTCAGGCATTTGTTGCATTTGCGAATTGGACTTAATCTGCGTTCGCTACAATTGGCATGCTGTATCTGGAGGACTGCGACGGGTTTAGTCCAGATTTGGTTGGTTTCGGTTGAAATTGAGTTCCGCTGAAATTAAATGAAACGAGAGAGACTTGTTGGGAGGAAAAAATAAACAAATGCAATCAAATTAGTGGTCTGGAATTTTTACTACGGGACCAGATTCCTGGCGGACGCTCAATTCGATTTGATGCGTGGATAGTGCAATAAATTAATGGAAGGATTCTGTGTTTTTTTTCAAACTAGAAGTCAAACATAACTCAATTTGTTGGCCGGTTTTTTTCAACGACAGAGTGAGTAATGAACGTTTGTAATGTGACAGACCTTTTAGACCGGATGGCAATCAATTTGGTGGTGTCATCCAACAAGAGGTGGCATTTTAAATGCACAGCCATTGATTCATCTATCATTGGCATGACCTTTTAAGTCAAAGTGACGAGGTGAGTAAAACACACGTCCTGCTGGATGTTGCATGGGGCAGTTGGTTGAGTGCCTGCCCTTAGGTTAGGTTAGGTTATGGAAAGGGAGTGTGATGGTTGAGGATCACTTCCACTTGGAGACCTTAGTGCCCATTGTTGTGGATTACACATTCTACCAACTTATCCATTCGCGTGATGACTTAATTCAACTCGTGCTCTTTACGAATCTTAAAAGATCAGATATATCTGCATTCGTCTTGCATCCGCAGTCTCTGTGCAGAATCTTTTGCCCAGCGAAGCTACGCTCCGAATCTGGAAAGCTGGGCAGTGGCACAGCAGATATTGGAATCTTTTCGGTCTCTTTTTCGTCGCCGCAACTCTCTTCTCTCTCTTCTCTTCCAAATTCGCGTAGAAGAACGAGTCTTTAAATTTAACTGTGCGTCCGAAAGTAGGCTTAAGGTTAAACTGATGAGCATTCCTGGCGAGACGAGCATTGCGGGTGAATTCATGGAGAGGAGGAACGCAGTTGGCAAGCTCACTTGAGCATCGTTTGTTCAAATAGCGATAAATTACGGACAAAGAGGAGATGGTACGTCGATGTTCGAGCGAGTCTAATGACTCTGCGATATTGTTGTCTACTATAAGTTTTATCGCTGACTTTTGGATTCTATATAGGTAGGTGCAGCACCAGACCAGATATGAGCGTTGAACTCAAGCTTGGGGCTGATATACGTCTTATAAATTAAAGCCAAATCAGTGGGAATGACATATTTCTCAGCATTTTTGGCGACCTCAAATATGTGACACATATACACATTTCCGGTTCCGGTTTGATCGACACAGACGCCATTCATGAATAATAGCTGATTATCAAAGGTGACAGCAGACAACATTGAGTTTTTGAAGCATTGAATTCCACTCTGTTGTTCTTCCCCAGTTAATTAAGCTGTCAAGATCGCAATTCAATGTGCTTATCATATGCTGCCGTTCCAACTCTACGGCCAAAGGGCGGGGTCGTGAGTCTTGGAACGAATATGAAAAGCTCAGCGACGGACTGGATTGGATTAGAAGTAGGAGTAGCAGACAAGAGACCATTTATAAAAGTGAGAAAGAGTGTCGGAGACAGAACAGAGCCTTGGGGTACATCAGTATTTATTTGGTGGATATCAGACTGGAAACGGTTCAAAAGGTAATTTCACATCCTTAGAAGAAGAGATTCTGATGAAAGGGACGACGAAGATCAACAATTCCGTCCACCCGACCCGGATGAAGTGAGGATTGCCATATCTAAACTGAAATCCAACAAGGCTGCGGGAGCTGACGGCCTACCCGCCGAGCTTTTCAAAGCCGCAGGCGATGATTTGGTAAGGAGCATGCACCAACTCATCTGTAAAATATGGTCGGAGGAAAACATGCCCGATGAATGGAACCTCAGCATTGTTTGCCCGATCCATAAAAAAGGAGACCCTTTGAACTGCGCCAACTACAGAGGCATCAGTCTCCTAAGTATCGCATATAAAACCTTATCTGCCATACTGTGTGAACGCCTAAAGCCATTCGTCAACAACCTGGTCGGTCCATACCAGTGTGGCTTTAGGACAGGAAAATCCACCATCGACCAAATATTCACACTACGGCAGATTTTGGAGAAAACCCAGGAGCAACGAGTCGATACCCACCACCTTTTCATCGATTTTAAGGCCGCGTATGATAGCATCTATAGAGACGAGCTATACAGAGCAATGTCTAGTTTTGGCATCCCTACCAAACTCGTCCGTTTGTGTAGGATGACGATGGAGAATGCACGCTGCTCCATCAAGGTCGGTAAAGACCTAACCGGGACCTTTGATGTCAAAAAAGGATTCAGACAAGGCGACGCGCTGTCATGCGACTTTTTCAACATCGTTCTTGAAAGAATTGTTCAAAACTCGAACGCCAACACCAGAGGAACAATCTTTCAGAAGTCCGTCCAACTACTCGCATATGCCGACGATATTGACATTATTGGAAGAACGCAGCGTGATGTCAATGGCGCTTTTGTGGGTATTGCAACGGAGGCCGCGAAGATGGGTTTAGCGGTAAACGAGAGTAAGACCAAGTATATGCTGTCAACGAGAAAGGACACCCAACACCGACGTCTCGGTCAGAACGTCACAGCAGACAGATATAACTTTGAGGTAGTCAAAAACTTTGTCTACCTAGGCACCGCTATAAACTCAGACAATGACACCAGCGCTGAAATCAAACGAAGAATAACCCTTGCCAATCGCTGCTTCTTTGGGCTAAGAAAGCAACTGGTAAACAAAGCCCTCTCTCGAGCAACCAAGATAACGCTCTACAAGACCTTAATCGTCCCAGTCCTGCTATATGGCGCGGAGGCATGGACTTTGGAGAGGAAAATTCTTCGTGTGATTTTCGGTCCCGTCTGCATAGACGGTGAGTGGAGGAGGAGATATAATGACGAACTATACGGGCTGTTCAGCGACATCGACTTAGCCAGAAGAGTGAAGATCCAAAGACTGAGATGGCTAGGTCATGTAGAGCGGATGGAAACCAATACTCCGGCCCGAAAAGTCTTCGAATCCACCCCCGAGGGACGGCGCAGTAGAGGAAGACCGCGACTCAGATGGCGCACGCAAGTGGAAAGGGACCTCAACCAACTATGCGTGCGAAACTGGAGACAGCTAGCTAAAGATCGAGCTGGCTGGAGACGCTTGTTGGTTGAGGCCCAGGTCCACCCCGGACTGTAGCGCCACCTTAAGTAAGTAAGTAAGAAGAAGAGATTCATCGATACCATAGGCACGCATTTTCGACAAGAGAGCTTGAGGCCAAACTCTGCCAAATGCGTTAGAAATATCAAACGCAACGATCTTGTTTTCGCCGGCATTGCGCGATCACCAGTGGACCTATTGCTGCGGGCACCGTACTGCTGGTCATTAAGAAGCTTCCGCGATTCAAGATATTTCATAAGCTGACGATTTATCAGCGTTTCCATGACCTTAGAAAGAAGTGAGAAGAGTGCTATGGGTCGGTACGAGGTGGGTGACGAAGATTCGCCCTTTTGGCTGGACAAATGCTGTTTTCCATCTGCTCGGAAAGAGACCTAAAGAGTAGGATAGATGAAAAAGCTAACGCAATTGTTTTGCCAGCACAGAAGAACACCTGTTCAGAAGTAGAGGGGGAATACCATCCGGGCCAGCGGATTTGTGCACGTCGAGATCTTTAAGTACTCTTGCAACTGTACGAGTGCGGAGGTGGATTTGTCCCATGGTGAAATCAACGCTCTCAAGTACAAGTGGAGACGTATTGGAATCTGGTAGTGTTGAGCTGGCTGCAAAATGCGCCGCAGGCAGATTGGCTTTGTCTAAAGAGCTGACAGCTGGAATGTCATTGTAAATCAGCGTGGGAATTGAAGACGAGGCGGAATTCCTTATGTTTTTTTACAAATGACCAAAAGTTTTTGCTGCCTTTGGGACATTGTAGCACTTTTTGCCTCAACTTTTGATCATAAGAGAATTTCACACGTCTGATAGAGTTGGCTTCTTTTTGTATTATGTCGCTTATAGTCCGGTATAATGCACTGATCGGTGGCAGTGATGTGTCCGCTTCGCTAATGTCCATTTGAGAGCCTTGTCTGGCTAGTTAGTCTGCTCTCCTGGTCCCTGCTTTGAGCTGTGGTGTGGAACCCAGCAGAGTGAATGGAGGAGAAAACATAACCGCAAACTCTACGAGCTATACCAGGGTGTGGATGTTGTTCGGAAGACAAAAATACGTCGACTCCAATGGCTCGGCCACATCGAGTGCATGGACAACAATGCTCCAGCAAAGAGGGTCTTCGAATCTGAGCCTCCTGGTTCGAGAAGGAGAGGAAGAGCGAAACTCCGGTACAAAGTCATTGCGGACGCAAGACAGGTTGATCTTGATGACTGGAAGCAGAGTGACCAGGACCATCAGGTATGGAAGGCAGCGGTGTCTCAGGATCGGATCTTCCATGGGTCGTAAGCCTGCTAAGTAATGAACTAACTTTTCTGACGATCTTGAGTTTCTCTTACAAACTCTTACAGTCACACCTTATTGGCAATCGAAGTGCATATTTCTACGTACCAATTAATACGAAACTACTCCTCCATGCACTCTCTCATTTTCGATTTATTTGTAAAGATTTGCAGACGATCATCCAGCGTCTAGTATTCAATCTTGAGGGGATGCCGCTTCAGAACTTCTTCTCACTGAGGAGCTTTGAAAGCAGCAGTTCAGTGGCTCGAGGAATGGAGCCTACAGAACAGATTTCCCTCCGCATTTCCAGTGGAACTACCTGTCTGCGGATTATATCTACCGGGGGAAGATTGAGGATTATGTACGAACACGAGACCCTAGTTTCCATTTGCTTCATATTGACTTCTTGCGGCATTACAAGGCTACAGAGGACTTAATGGCACCCCCCAGTATGTTGGGTTTCCAACCGCTATAGCGCAGGAGGACGAGTCTGAACGTACTAGCATGGGTCCATTATAAGTCACCGCTAGCAAACCTTCGTGGTCAATTGCATTCAAAAAGTGCTTAGGTAACAGCGGCAAGTTTCGTTAAGTTTCGTTAAGTTTTGCTAAGTTTCGTTAAATTTCGTTAAATTTTGCTAAGCTTCGTTAAATTTCGTTCACTCTTGCTTACTTCGGTGGTAGCGCCGTTCGCGCTCTACGAAAGCGAATGGAAATTGGTGTTTGATTGACATAAGTCCCCGAAACAGTTATGGGCACATTGAAACTTGACGAGGCAACTGAATATATTTTCGTTCGCTTCAGCCATAAGCTTCAGTTTACTTAAGCCAATTACGGCCTGAAGTGTATTTTATTCTGAACGAGTGGGACAAGGCATCGGAGGATGTACATAAACCCCCCACAGAGGGAGACTGATTTTAACCAAACTTGTGTGTGAAACTGGAGATAGCCCGCAATTTCAATCCGGATGCCATAGTGTTGCTAGATTCCATAACGCATGGCATGGTACATCTGCAACGTCGATAAGGAAGGTCGACGTTATTCGGAATTTTATAAATTCCACCTCAAGTTCTCAACTCAAAACTCTACTCGCCCTCTTGAAGCTTTAAGAGCTCCCCCTCATGCGATGGCCACCCCAGGGCATTCCCACAATTCCGAAATTGAACCGCCCCCACCCCACTCGATTGCAGCCCCAAATGGCCAGAAGCGCTCGCAATAAGTTTGAATTCTCGCGGATATGGGCCAAGACCACGGTCGAGCGCATCAGTCCATAAAGTTGCTGCTTACCAATTCCACTTGCATAAATTCACATCCCCAGCGCCTCCAGTGTTCCCAGGATCCCAGCTATTCGCTCGTGCATCAATTTTCACTGCGGATCGACAGCCCCCCATCTGACCCGCCTCGCGCAGAGTGCATTCGACTGCCGTTTTCATATCTTACTTAATTTTCCCACTGCGAGATGCACTTCGAGCGGAACTGATGATCCAGTTTTATGCAATAACAATCCCCAGTTCCAGAGATGCGCCTTCGCCTGGGTGAGTAGCACTTAAGGCGAGTCCTCGCGCCGCGCCGTGGCACAACAAATGGAATTGAGTTCCCCCAGTTCCACACTCAATATCGATTCGTGAAAGTGATTCAAACTTCAAATAACTATACCACTTGAATGTGCTCTTCCCATTCGCCCCGCGTCGACCCGCTCTCTGTGGCAGTTGTGTTTCCCCCCCTCCCCTCCAGTTTTGCATTTCAAATTTCCCACCGTGCGGGATGAGTGATGGAAATGGATGCTGAGGCATTGAACTGAGGCTCCAGCGGAGCACTGCCATTACGCGGCAAATGAAATTGAGGTCTTCCTTTGCAAAATTCACTCGATTCTGGTTCGCTGCTGCGCTGGGCTCCACGAATGTGTTTTCTGGTGGAAGGCAAACAAAATTATTTTCATTAAATTAAAGCCTCGCACAGGAATGGTGTCGATGTGAATTGGTCGATTGGTGAGTCACTGAAGACGAGGTGGGGGCATTCGTTGCGTTGCGTTGGCTGATATTGTGCACATTGTGATTGTTGCATTTGGCGAACTTCTGGTGGTGGAATGCCGTGGATTTATTTTTGAGAAGTCCACTTCGAAGCAGGAGACGGTGTACGAATAGCTTTGATCGGAGCGGAGTCAGCTGCAAAAACTCATGGCCACCTACCAAACGTAAGGTGTGACAGTTCTCATGTTGATTTGCCATCCCTTAGGTTTCCTTGCGAGCCAAAGTAGGCCCATTGTACCGCCACGTGGGTGTTTCAAAGTAAAGAGGGCTGCCGTGGTTTATGACAACCAGCCAGTTTTCTCAACAAATTTGACGGTATTTTGCTGAGATCTTAAAGACTGTCGTAGAAGTTAGAGCCTGTGGTGGCTTTCCTAGTTGAGACAGTTGCAGAGGAGGTGTTGGGTGCTTTCCTCCTCCTCTTCTACTAGGCAGCTCCTGCTGAAGTGGTTGGAGAATGAGCCTAGACTTTTTGGGTAAGGACCTAGTAGACAGTGCCCGGTGATTTTTTCCACTGCAGTGCTAATTTTAGATCTCTTTAAGGATGTTTGGCCAGATTTGTTTTGAGATTCTACAAGGGAAACCTGTCCACCATCTGAGTAGAATTTGAAATGCCCTTGGTACCAGCCAGCGTCCTCGTAGTTTGGCGGTTTATCCGGATATTCCTCCAGAAGACTAAGGAAGGTGCTAAGATGGATAGCTTCCAGCTTCATCCATTTGCCATCCTAATGGAATGCTTCCGTCCGGATACGCTTTGTCCACGATTGCGACAATGGTCCGGTTCCTTAGCACTTAGCTATACTGCCTCGCCGAAATGGAGGTGGAGCCAGAGTCCGAAGTGGTGGTCCGTTCGGACTTTTTAGGAGCAGGGGTAGACGTTTCTTTCAAATACCTGTTGCGTTTGGCCGACTTGGGTGCCAATGCAGAGATGTTTGGGGCTTGAGTGATGGTCTCGAAGGAGGATTTTTGTTTTTGTTGTTTTTTGGTGCTGCACGTCGGTCCTTATGAAGAAAGGTGGGAATCTCCTCCTTGCAGGATAGTTGGAGAGGTCTTGTTGTTGCACGGTCGACTGACATAGGTCCTTGGACGGAGTCCATAATACTGCTTGTCGGCAGAGCAATTTCATTGGGACCTATCCGATGTTGGTCAGTACGGAACTTTGCTACTGCCTCGTTAGGTTTTTGCGTGTTTGTTCCAAGCTTGGATGTAGGAGGGTGGGTGTTAGAAGGGTCTAGTGAGTGGGAATTAGGAGAATGAAGGTGGAGTTGGGGATTGGTTACATCTTAGTTTCCGATGTGGACCAGGAGAATGACCGATGCGGGCTTACCAGGATTTCCCAAACGCTACCGTACTCAGGCCCAGAACCGCGTCAAGATGGATAATCGCTCCTCCTTGCATACTGCTTAGTGATTTTTTTATGGATACTTCCCTCTAGCCTCTATGCAGATTGTAATTTTAAATGCAAGCGAACATGCTCTAGCAGCTGTGGCGTTCTTCAGGTATCTGTATTTGGATCCAAAGGCAATCTAATATAGTTCTGTTGTTCTGTCCTGTATCGGACAGTATCCCTCCACTGTTGTCCTCTCATAAAATAGTGTCTTTTTCACACCTTGCAACAGCGGAGCATCGGGAACTTTCTACACCAACGATATTGAACATTGAGCAACGCAAATAAATTGATGCCATTGCAGGTTTTAGTTTTCAGGTTTTTGGCACTTTTAGACGTACAGACTCGACCACTTGCCGAGCATCTTTGTGATACCTTATGTTTCTATTTTATTTTCCTTTTTTTTGTCGGAGATTTTTGACAGGCAGCAATCTACATTTAAACCTACATCATCAGCACCACCTGTGACCTGATCCCAGCAAATGCGTGACAGTGACAGAGAAAGTGCTCTGCAGTGTGGGGAGGGAGGGTTTCATAGCTTAGGCCAAGCACATTTAGGTGTTGGGCGAAGGTGTAGTAGCCCATTACTAGGCCGGTATGTCGCTTGCAGTCTTTTCTGTTGAGAGATGACAGGTATGTCGCGGATTTCTTAAAGATGTTAGGGAGCATGCGCTTGGTTTGTCCAAATCATGGACAGTCATGCCACCTTCTGTTGTGCTCTTGAGAAGCCCAACCGTCGATAGAAGCCCTAACTGACGACGCGGGTAGTCTCAACACAGGTTCGGGTCCTAAGAGTACCTCCTCTGATCCTTGTCCAGCGAGTTCATCGGCAATCTTTTCCGTGGTTCCGTCGTGGTGCGGGAACCAGAGGTCTTACCCGAATTGAACCTGCCGATCCAATTCAGAGAAGACTTGCATTCTTGGACTATCCTGGAAGTGGTTAAAGGTTTGAGTAGGGCCTTAAGTACAGCAAAACGGTCGCTACAGACACAAATACTACTCCCCTTCCACCTGTTCATCACAATATAGTTTGAAGCCATTAGGATCGCACGTTATCGACGTCTAATATTGTCGCCACCCAGGAAGGCGCCAGACCCTTCCTTGGTATTGGAGCCTTCCGTGAAGATTCGGCTACATTTCTTGCCTGGCTCAGATTCTGTGATACCTACTTCCGCACCTACACTCATTCGTGTCGTTAGTCGTTACATACCTTTCATGAAAAGTTTCCTAGGCAGCATTCGCAGATCCAGTCATTTTGTACTACATCCAATCTCTTGGTCACGAGAAATCGATAAAATGTATCGCATTCTCCTTGGCTGTGGTTCTGCTGACATACAAGACAGTTTGCAAGGTTATGACTGGGACCAAACGATGTCTGTGATCTCTGCTCTTACTTGTGGGTTTGCAGTTGTTGGACACGTCATTCCCCTCAGCCGTGATTTTCACTCAGTTGCTATATTCCTTCTTTGATGTTTGCTCTGCGATATCGATGTAAGGAGACTCAAGGAGCCAAATTAAGTAATCGGATTAAGGAATCGAATACAGAGAAAAGTGTGACAACAGTACATATTTCGTCTAGTTTCGTTAAGTTTCGTTAAGTGTCGTTAAGTGTCGTTAAGTGTCTTTAATCTTTCACCTTAAGTGAGTTAAGTTGGGGGAATCTTATTGACCAGTTCTCATGATAAAATCGGTTTGTCAATGTGATCGAGGTGACAACCCGTTACGAGTATCTACTCCCTATACTGCAATATTGGAGCAGCTAATGTTTTCCAATTTCTCAGCTTTGTGTCTTGCTTTAGATCTAATTTATCTAAGCAGCATCCTTCCAAATAACTTTTTAAAAGTTGACATGCGGTCGGCCGCTTTTCTTGAGACTAAGAGTGTTGAGATGTCTTTCCCTCAACTGCTCTTTGAAGACGTACCGAATTCTCAGCTTTATTGAATCCTCTTTATTGAAGCCTCACGGCCTTGTGCGCCAATAATTGACGCTGCCACCCCTTTGGCAATTCAGTCGGTTTTGTGTTTGCATAGGTGACCATCATCGCAGATGACTTCACTTTTTCTTCTCTGCTCCCCGTCAATGCTAAAAGTTCATACTTATTTTTCAGATATGTCCAATAATGGATGCTCTTCTGGGAGTTCCACTTTAAGTCTCATGCCTCGACTACTTGTCGGCTGTACCGATGGCGCTTGTTGTTTTCCAAACTGATCGTAATTCAAGCTGATGCTTCATTGCCACTACTTCTCCATCGTGTTGCTGTTGTCTCCCTAAAACTGTACACAGGTTGGCCACTTCGCTCTTTTAACACTTCTAATTCACATCAGCCGACCACACCAGTCCACCTCTCCACATCTAAATCTGCGTCAATTCTGACATGAATCATCTCCTCGTTGTCTTCTACTCGCAGTCGCCACACAAATTACCATTCCGGCGTCGTTAACGCCTTTACAGTCTCCATGAACTTTTCCACACTAGTATATTTTCCCTAGAGCGTCTAGTCAATCAACGCGTGAAGTGCGACGCTGACTACTGCCCGAAGAGGCACCCAGACACAAGCTAAGATCAACACTAAGCTCTAGAGCCACGTGAAAAATAAGCTTAAGGACATTCGCATTCACCATCAAGTCCCACAAGCAATGTATCACTCTTCGATCTGAACCCCTTTCCACCAACCTTCACCATTTCCCGTGTCGAAATCCTTCTTTGAATGTTTGCACACGTCCCGGGATATCCAACTTCATGTGCAAATAGCTCACGTACATAAACTGCTGCAAACGATACAACACCCGGCCACATGTGCGGCCTGATTCGGCATTCAACTGCAACGACCACCGCCCCTGACAGCCAAATGCAGTCACATAACTCCTCTTAATCTCACTCAGCAGCTCAGACACGCTCGTGCATAAAGCAAGTATTCTGCTTGAAATGCAGCAACGACCATTTAATTCCGAAATATCCGTTCGCACATATTTCCACGAGAGCCGTGTACCGTCTCCTAAATTCGTAATTAGTTGAATCCTTTCTCCTTGCCGGCGCGCAGGAGCTTCTGCTACATGTCCTCATCGTCATTCAAAGCACAAAATTTGGGTTAACACCGTTCCCCGAGGGCATAACTTCTGTTTCCCCCCCCCCCCCCCATCCACCCCTGCAGCAACAACATTCACACACACACACGCACAGTGAGAGTTACTTTTTGTACACAGCATCTCAAGGATCTCGACCGTCTTTCGCAGAACGGATAATAATTCTAAATTCACTTTGTGTCGACGGCAGCACCGTCAGCGACGCCAAGAAGGCAAGGCGGAGCGAACGCTACTTCTTATTTATCTTTGCGCTTGTGTATCCTGTGGATACGTTACCTTTGTAAGGATAACAATTACAAAGCACACAATTAACATAAACGTATTCATTTCGGTTTGTTGTTGTTTATTTAGGACCGCCCCCCCTCCCTCCCCGGTTAGTGGGAGTTGGAGCTGAGTCGCTGACTGCGCGAGAGGGCCAAGTGCTTTGTAGTCGAAAGTGGAATTGGTTAGTGTCAGGAACGCTTCTCGTGCAGTACAGCACACTTGACAGCGTGCCTGTGTGTCGCCTTGAGGCGGGCGGCGGTGGTTGTTGCGTGTTAAAGGATATTCAAATGGGGGGTATTTTAAAATGAGAGGTGTGAATGCTTTTAGCTGTCAAAGGCAATAGATCCTTTTTCCTTTCAACCTCTATGCGCGCAGTCACTTAAGACTTGCCACTTGAGAGTTGTTGGCCGCAGTGAGTACTCGTAGCATTTCAATTCACCGCTCGGTTGTGTGAAGGTGCCTGCCTTTGAACTGAAAAGCTCGCTATGTTCAGATGAAAGGTGCCGTTCATGTAAAAGTTCACTTCAACCAAAACTAAATCGCAGTCAAGTCGAAGTTTGTGTGATACCTGGCGATGAAAACCACAAGTGGGTTGGAGGGGACCGTTGCAAATGGGGCAAAGGATTCGACGGTTTGTTGGCGGCGTTTCAATGGGTAAGTGGACCGTTCATCCAAATGAATGACTTGAACCTTCGATGCATTGCAACCCTACGTTGCATCTGGATACAGTTGGTACAGGTAGTCCGTGGAAAAAAAGACCCTTTCACAAATTTCGGGGTGCTGCAGTGGTGTTTGTTCGCATATGATTCACTACCGCTTTGTGCACGATTCTCCGGCAAGTACTTGTGCCAGGGGCGAGTACAGTTATCGCTTCTCGGCCTTATGGCTAAGATCAAAGTGTAGTATCTGTTCTTATCAGCTTAACATCTGATAGATCCCCCATCGGGGGACAACAAATGTTAAACTGATTTTTGGAAATAGACGGAGTGCTAGGGGCTTGCTCCACCTCTGTCGCGGGTTGGCCCGGTATTGCAGTACCGCCGGGATCGGCCCAAATTGATTTTCACTCATATTCATTGTATTTGAAATTCTCTAGTGCAATTGCAGCTCTCATTGGAAAGGAGTGCTGTTGATTGTGGAGGAAGGCAGTTTGGTCTGGAAGTGTTATACACTTTTTTACTAACTGTCTTTGTTGCGAAAATTTACGGAAGCTTTCGTCAATCGTCGCTCATCTTCTGTCGGTTCTGACTTCTGAGCCCTCAGGGAAGAGACTAATGTTCCGCCCAACCTCCCAAGTCAGACCATGCGGAAAAATAAATCAAATTGCTCTAAAGTCGCATAAGTTGTCAGGCAACATTCAGAACCATGCACGATTTTGCATTTGAAATTTTGGGACTAGTGTGTTCTAGCTATTTCGATTCGTATTTCTGTTCGAATGCTTGTTGTTGTATCACACTGGCCTGGCGATGGTCTCAACAGATTAGTTCATCCATTTTCTCCGTGATGTCCTTGACAACCGTGAAGTCTTCGTTCAATGCTTTACCGGATCAAAGCCAGGAACTGGGCAACAGAATATTCATTTGCTGGGTCAGGTTCGTTATGAAGGCGCTCTACTTTGTATAGGATTCTGAAGCTATCATCATCTGACATATGACAAAATAAGGAATTCAAAATGCGTGACGCTGATGCGATGATCGATGACACGAATGAGAATGATTAATGATATCCAAAAAAAAGGTCTTAGATCTGGAAAATGTATATTCTACAAAAACAAGCCATTAAAGGGTCCATCCGGCACCCAGCACTAGTTGAACACGAACTTACGAAGACGAACTCTCTTCCGTTGCTTTCTTCGGCAGTCTCGGTGTCTTGGTTTCTCTCCTTGTCCGTCTCAACTAGAGATGTGTCGTGATCGATTCGTTCGTTTTGACCCGTTCACCCAAAAGTATTGGCGATTGTAATCACACAACAACAAGCAAATCAATCACATCGTCAATACTTTTGAAGATTCACTCGGAATTTTACGAACGAACGAAACAATTCAATTCTTTGGTTCTGTTCGTTCTATTCAGTTCGTTCGATCATTTAATTCGTTCATGGACGTATTGAATTTTTTCGTTCGTTCATATCGTTCTGAGCGAAATGACCGATATGATTTCCTTTCGTCGTTTCTTCCTCCTCCTTCCTTCTTTCGATGACATGTTTCGCAATTCCATTCTCTCTCTATTCATTTGTTCGAGAATACAATTTTGCAATATATTTGAATCTACTTTTTTTTTCTCTTACGCGCTAGAAAAAAATGACTAAAACTAGCTTAACTAATTTATCGGATCTAGCTTACTGGCCCTCTGCAGGCACTCTAAGCTAAACTTAAGACCTAAACTACTGTCTTTCGACTTATCCTATCTAGTTACAAGATTTGTAATACGCATTTATCGGCACTTGGAACTAAGAAAAGTTTTAGAGGAAAACAAAAACTTAGTATATGAACTTTTTTTTGTTCTTAACCTAAACCTAAATAAGACTTAAGCCTACCTTAAAAATAAATCTTAACCTACTTATCGTTAAGTGGATAGGATGCATATATGCAGGATTTGATGTAAATATATTTTATTATATGCAAATAATCTTTACGTATATGCATTCCATAATATGCTATTCATTCTTATATTTCTATGTATATTTGTATTTAGAAAATTTTTTTTTTATTGCTTAACCCTACCTTAAAGCCTATAAAAAATGTAAGTCGGCCATGGGAGTATCTCGACCGACTTGCCAAAAGTCTAACCAGGGTCGAAAGGGATCGACGAGGGGGCTCTTTCTTTTAACCATCAGTACTTTAGGTGTTGCATGCTCACATCTTTAACATCTCGAATGGATACCGATCTGCTGAATCGGAGAAGATACTCAGTGCTCAGTGCTACGTCTCGACTGTAGTTGAGTCGCGTGTCCGCGGTTGTCCTAGCAATGTGGAAGATTAAATGAACTGCTAATTTATTCTGGATCAGACCTGTCTGGTCGAAATAAACGAATGCTTCCGGTGGGATAAAGCCGTTAAGGCGCACCTTTTCATGGTACCTGTAATTGGGGTAGTAAGCCCCAGCGATCAGGTTGTTCGTCGAAAGTATAGACCTTGCAACATGTCTACGAATCATCTTGATTAGGAAATTGTCCACTCTCATCAAGTTCGCCCTGTTATATAGGACCTCATTACGATCGAATTTTTTGTACTGGAACTCTGGTGTTCTGTAAAGACGAAGGCAGGCCATAAGACAAGCCCTATAAAACACCCAAATCTTTTCCATTAAGCTTGCTCTCAAGTTGAACCACACGGGATAACCATAAGTAAACATCGGCCGAATAAGGACCATGTAGCAGATTACCTTCACTTTCGCATCGAGTTGGCTGTTGCGAAACAGTCTCTTTGTAAGAGCGAAAGCACCTCGGGCTCTGCTCAAATTACAATCTACTGCACGTGATCCTATGCCGATGCAATGAGTCTGTGTCTGTCGTTCAAACATCTGTCGATTGTTTGGAAGTTGGAACCATTTGGCGTTGCAGTCGGTAGTATTTAACACATACAATATACGATTGATTGAAATTACCGAATCTTTTTTGAAACCAATACTTGACGCAGCTCTAGTCTCAACAACCACTAGGGTCTACATCCCCCTTTGGCAAACACAGCAGAGATGTGGGAATTAATCCTAATTCAAAATAAAAATCATATTAAGGAAAAATTTAGGCATTTCTCCAACTTTGCAGCTTTTTTTTCTGCTTTCCCTGATGCTTTCCTGATGTCTGTACATTTCGGCGTCCTCCCATCACCAATTAAGCTTTGTGACCGAATTCACCGATTCTCACCATGCTCACTGTTTAATTTCATCGTGTACTAATCTAACGAAGAAATTTTCGAAGACCTGAAACCCTAAAGCGGGCGCCAGTGTGGATTAACAGAAATAGATAAATTGATAGTCTAGACCAAAAACAACAGCAAATTCATCCCTTAGAATCCCATTTTACTTGTTTATACTTCACAGCATCTTTGAGCACGACTGGGTGGAAGAACTGAATTTGGTCGCACTGATCGTCACTCTGGCTTCTCTTCAGTGTCGAATAAATCTTTCGCCTTTTACTAAAGATTTCCGTGGGGAGGGGCACTCTAATGAGTCTAAAATGAAATTTTTGATAAGGTCCGACGAAAGTTGGACCAATTAAATGTGATCATCTTCAGAAGAAGCGAAAAGTAGACAAGATGGTGTTTCGAGTTACGCGTACTAGCTGGCAGGAAGACTAGTTTTCGCTAGCCAGGGTTTGACGAAAAAATGTGATGAAATTTAAAAATCAAAATTCTGTAAAAGCCCCGTGTCTCGCACAGTGATGCCAAGCTTTATGGTACTAATTACCCACACCAATAACGAAAAACACCCTTTTTCCCCACGCAGTTGTTTAAAAATACCCACGAAAATATACACACAAAAAAAAATCAAAACTATTGTATGAAAAAACAACAAAAACAAATTCAGTCTTTTAATAACAAAACTAGGAACAATGAAATAAATGTACAAGATAAGTAGTAGATTACAAATATATGGACATTTGCATGAGAACAAAGGCAGTTTACTTTTAGAGTTTATGATTAAATTATAGATATTCAAGAATACACATTGCTTGAATTGTGTAACAATATGTGATCCTCATTCACAACTAAATTGAAGCAAGTAATGTCTTTTGATTGGAATGATGATCGTATTTGGCAAATACTGTTTATC